>JAIGNY010002123.1:0-18288 GCA_020152595.1 Chiridota heheva
AGTTAACATTTTTTTGTCTATCTCAGTATTGCTGATGAAAAAAATATCAGATTTACATGTACAGTATACTATAAGATTTGTTTATGGGGCCTGTGAAAGCATGAAATAATCACAAATCTGCAATGTAGAACAACAAGCATAGAATGTTTCAAATGATATTAGTTCTGAACTTAGTGAGAACAAGACTAAGAACAACCACGTAACAATAGTGTGTTGTACTGTAGCGCTTGTTCCTCACTCAGACAAAAGCAACACACACAGTTATTTCTGCATTAATGCTCTATACTGATCTAGCCAGATAATGATAAAGAGTATGCTTCAAATCAACTCAGAAAAATAGCTCTACCCCTTACAAAAAAGAGTGTGTCAAACCTTGTCTGTGTTCCTGCAGGAACACATGTGGCAGACAAAAGACTTCACGTGTGGCAAACAAAAGTGACACACATGACAATGCATGAAATTGGAACTAATCCCCTGCGTGTCTAACAGGTAATCACACATGTGTTCACGTGTGGCTGACATGCATGTAAATGTGTGAAAATAAGTGTTTTAACAAGACATGAAAAAGTGTGGTAAAACAAATTCCAACCTGTGACAAGAAGTGTGGCAAAGCGTGGCAAATTTTCAAGTTTTTTTTAACCAGCTTTACAGCTAAGCCATTGCATTATGCAAGGAGGCCCTCCTTTGGAAGTGTGTGAAAGTTAATATATGTTCTATGGATATGTAGACATACAGACACAGTCATTGCCACATCATAAGTATTATGCAAGGTTTTGTCAAAAATTTTGGTTTCCTTTCAAGTTGTAAAAGCAAAATGTTTTTAAATAGGAAAGTTACAATTTATTTAAGTGTCACTTTCCTTGTTCAAATGTTTTATGACTCGAGTTGTATAACACTCAATTTTGTTGTGTTCATCCAATAATATTAAACTTGCGAAACTGTTACGAAAAAGTTTTGCCTCTGGAAGAACCTGATCAAATGCAAGGACATGATGTTTTATACATGCAACCCCTAAATCTACTTCTTAAAAACAAATATAATGCAGGAAAATTAGAATGTCTTGTTGAAAACCAGCAATACATGTTTTTTTGTAAGAGGACTGCCTGGGAAAATTTCAAGAGGGGTAAATAAATTTTATTATGTTAATTGGTTTTATTGGTCATGATAAAACTACTTTATCACAGCATACTTGTGATTTTAGCTTAAGACTACTTTCATGACTCTATGTCATGAAACTTCCTTTGGTTGTACATAGATGATTTTAAAAATATTCTTGAAATTTAGGTATCAAAAACATAATTTTTGCATAACTTTCAAAACACTTCTTGAGACAATTAAATTTAGCTTCCCCCAAGCCTTCACACTTGCTTTTCGACATGACAATTTACCTTACATTGTTACGATGGATCAATACAACATTTTTGAGGATGGGTATAATACTTTAGTTGGCAGAATCAAAGAAAGTGTGTTACTTTGTTAAGGTGGTAACAACTTGAATACTGCAGGAAAGATATGATATCCTCTAAATGATTACCAGCAATATGATTATGCGGTGGGGAAGAGAAGGATCATTTTATGTATGACAAAATTATTACAATTAATCATTAATCAGTTTTTTTAATTTAAATTTATATTTATCACAGGATGATTCTAACTGTTTTATCTTTAGGCTATCTTTAAGCATACATTTTTGACTAGAACTAGACTAGAACGTACAAAAAATGAATGGTGTAAATGCAAAAGCAGTTTGATACCAAATTATTTATCAAATTTCTTTTCTCAAATTACTCTTCAGTAGATGCAAATATCTGCTCCTGTAAGACAAAATCGTACACCAAATTTGAAAGCTTGACTTTCGTCAAATAATTTTTTTTTAATACTGAACAATTAGAGAAAGTTACTGGTTTACATGGTCTCTTAAAGAGAAGATTATATTTCATATCTTTATTTGATTCCAGTGTAAAAGAAAGGAAAGTGGCAGAAAATTTGCACAACAGAAAAATCAGTATGTTGAATTGTTTTGGTAATCCTGATGAAAGCCATCTTGAGAAAAATTAATAGAATTTATCCGAAAATTGAATCTTTAAGTTAGGCCTACTTAGCAGGCTAGAGTTACCTAGTTATCAAGTTATTTCTTAACATTTCAGGTGTTTGTTCTCAAAATATCTTACTCTTTACTCAAAAAGTTCAAAGCGTTCCTCAAAATATCATAAATTGTCCTACAAATTTTTTAAGTATCTTTCCTGAAAAATATGCAACATGTTCCCAAAAACTTTCAGGTTTTCATCAAAATTTATAATTCTCAAAGTATTTCCTCAAAACTCTCTGACTTTTCCCTTAAAATTTCATTTCTTCTGTGTGTAGATGATGGAAGGTAAACTGGGATTTTATTTATGGTCCCCACTCCCCCTTCCTTCAAAAAAGTCTAGCTAAGTCACTGCCTGATTCACTGGGTAACTCAATTGTGTTTTAACGAGATTAGTGTAATCCTGCTTTCTTTAAATAAAACTCACTTTACACCTCTCCACTGTCAGAGATCACAACAATCCAGTAGGTAGTGCATAATAAGGCAAAGAAAGCCAAGCAGGAAGTCACAACAAAAGCTTCTGTGGAGATCACTTTAGTAAAATTAAGTAAACCTATACTATAGGTACATGTAGCTTGCACAGAGCAGTGTTTATCTTAATTGACTATCAAAGTTAAATAAATTCACTGTGTGGTTGGCACAAATATCTGTTTTAAGTGCATATCTATTTCCTAGGAAGAATTGTGTAATACCAAATTTTGAAAGCTTGACTTTCCTCATATATTTTTTTTTTACAAAATACATATATCATTTTTTTGAATGAAAAAACCTTTAATAATTAATAAACTTTAAAGCCAAAAACTTGTGCCAACACATGGAAATACGTGTAAAACCCTGAAAACCTGTGTCAGAACAATAAAAGAGTTCTGTGAAAAAGTGTGTCAATGCATGTCTTAATCCTATCAAAGTTAAATAAAATCACAGGATGAAGCGGTTGGCACAAATATCTGTTTTAAGTTCATATCTATTTCCTTGGAAGAATTGTGTAATACCAAATTGTGAAAGCTTGACTTTTCTCATATTATATCTTTTACAAAATACATAAATTATGTTTTTGAATGAAAATACCTATAATACTTCATAAACTTTTAAGCCCAAAACATGTGCCAACACATGGAAATACATGTAAAACCCTGAAAACCTGTGTCAGAACAATGAAAGTGCTATGTGAAAAAGTGTGTCAATGCGTGTCTTAATCCTTTTAAAGTTAAATAAATTCACAGGATCAAGTGGTTGGCACAAAAATCTGCTTTAAATTCATATCTATTTCCTAGGAAGAATTGTGTAATACCAAATTTTGAAAGCTTGACTTTCCTCATATTATGTCTTTTACAAAATGCATATATTATGTTTTTGAATGAAAATACTTATAATACTTCATAAACTTTTAAGCCCAAAACATGTGCCAACACATGGAAATACGTGTAAAACCCTGAAAACCTGTGTCAGAACAATGAAAGACCTATGTGAAAAAGTGTGTCAATCTTAATCCTGTCTTAATCCAATCAAACCTAAATAAATTCACTGTGTGGTTGGCACAAATATCTGTTTTTAAGGCCATATCTATTTCCTAGGAAGAATTGTGTAATACCAAATTTTGAAGCTTGACTTTCCTCATATTATATCTTTTACAAAATGCATATATTATGTTTTTGAATGAAAATACTTATAGTACTTCATAAACTTTTAAGCCAAAATCATGTGCCAACACATGGAAATACGTGTAAAACCCTGAAAACCTGTGTCAGAACAATGAAAGAGTTCTGTGAAAAAGTGTGTCAATGCGTGTCTTAAACCTATCAAAGTCAATAAATTCACTGTGTGATTGGTACAAATATCTGTTTTAAGTCCATATCTATTTCCTAGGAAGAATTGTGTACTACTAAATTTTGAAAGCTTGACTTTCCTTATATTTTATCTTTTACAAAATACATATTGATGTTTTTGAATAAAAATACCTATAATACTTTATAAACTTTTAAGCCCAAAACATGTGCCAACACATGGAAATACGTGTAAACCCCTGAAAACCTGTGTCAGAACAATGAAAGAGTTCTGTGAAAAAGTGTGTCAATGCGTGTCTTAATCCTATCAAAGTTAAATAAATTCACAGGATCAAGTGGTTGGCACAAATATCTGTTTTAAGTTCATATCTATTTCCTAGGAAGAATTGTGTAATTTTGAAGCTTGACTTTCCTCAGAATTATTACTTTTAATACTGAACAAGTAGAGAAAGTTACTGGTTTACATGGTCTCTTAAAGAGATAATTATATTTTACATCTTTATCTAAAACCAGTGGCATATCTAAAAGGAAGGAAAAAGGCCTTGTCAGGAATTTCCAAAATTCCAAAAAATTTGCACAACAGAAAAATCAGTATGTTGAATTGTTTTGGTAATCCTGATGAAAGCCATCTTGAGAAAAATTAATAAAATATTTCCGAAAATTGAATCTTTAAGTTGGGCCTACTTAGCTGGTTAGAGTTATCAAGTTATTTCCTAACATTTTAGATGTTTGTCTTAAAATTATCTTACTCAAAAACTCCAAAGCTTTCCTTAAAATATCATAACTTGTCCTAAAAATTTCTGAAGTATCTTTTCTAAAAATATGCAACATTTTCCCAAGAACTTCTCAGGTTTTCCTCAAAATATCTTAATTTTCTTTGAAATGTTCTTATTTTCCCCTCAAAATACCCAAAGTCACTTTTCCTCAAATTTCAAAATTCTCAAAGTTTTTCTCTTAGAATTTCATTTCTTCTGTGTGTAGGGGATGGAGGGTAAACTGGGGTTTTATTCATGATCCCCACTCCCCCTTCCTTTAAAAAAGTCTAGCTAAGTCACGGCCTGATTCACTGGGTAACTCTATTGTGTTTTAACGAGATTAGTGTAATCCTGCTTTCTTTAAACAAAAACACACTTCACACCTCTTTACTGTCAGAGACCACAACAACCCAGCAGGTAGTGCATAATAAGGCAAAGAAAGCCAAGCAGGCAGTCACAACAAAGGCTTCTGTGGAGATCACTTTAGTGAAACCAAGTGTACCTATACTATAGGTGCATGTAGCTTGCACAAAGTACAGTGTTTATCTTAATTGACTATCAAAGTTAAAATAAATTTACCGTGTGCTTGGCACAAATATCTGTTTTAAGTTCATATCTATTTCCGAAGAGGACTTGTGTAATACCAAATTGTGAAAGCTTGACTTTTCTCAAATTATGCATATTATATCTTTTAAAAAATACATCTATAATGTTTTGAATGAAAATACTTATAATACTTCATAAACTTTAAAGCAAAAACCTGTGCCAACACATGGAAATACGTGTAAAACCCTGAAAACCTGTGTCAGAACAATGAAAGAGCTATGTGAAAAAGTGTGTCAATGCGTGTCTTAATCCTTTTAAAGTTAAATAAATTCACAGTGTGGTTGGCACAAATATCTGTTTTAAGTTCATATCTATTTCCTAGGAAGAATTGTGTAATACTAAATTTTGAAAGCTCGACTTTCCTCATATTATGTCTTTTATAAAATACATATATTATATTTTTAAATGAAAATACCTATAATACTTCATAAACTTTTAAGCCAAAAGCCTGTGCTAATACATGGAAATACAGGTAAAACCCTGAAAACATGTGTCAGAACAATGAAAGGGTTCTGTGAAAAAGTGTGTCAATGCATGTCTTAATCCTATCAAAGTTAAATAAATTCACAGGATCAAGTGGTTGGCACAAATATCTGTTTTAGGTTCATATCTCTTTCTTAGGAAGATTTAAGTGATACCAAATTTTGAGGCTTGACTTTCCTCATATTATATCTTTTACAAAATACATATATTATGTTTTTGAATGAAAATACCTATAATACTTTATAAACTTTTAAGCCCAAAACATGTGCCAACACATGGAAATACGTGTAAACCCCTGAAAACCTGTGTCAGAACAATGAAAGAGTTCTGTGAAAAAGTGTGTCAATGCGTGTCTTAAACCTATCAAAGTCAAATAAATTCACTGTGTGATTGGTACAAATATCTGTTTTAAGTCCATATCTATTTCCTAGGAAGAATTGTGTACTACTAAATTTTGAAAGCTTGACTTTCCTCATATTATATCTTTTACAAAATACATATATTATGTTTTTAAATGAAAATACCTATAATACTTCATAAACTTTTAAGCCAAAAACCTGTGCCAACACATGGAAATACGTGTAAACCCCTGAAAACCTGTGTCAGAACAATGAAAGAGTCCTGTAAAAAAGTGTGTCAATGCGTGTCTCAATCCTATCAAAGATAAATAAATTCACAGGATCAAGTGGTTGGCACAAATATCTGTTTTAAGTGCATATCTCTTTCCTAGGAAGAATAGTGTAATACCAAATTTTGAAAGCTTGACTTTCCTCATATTATATCTTTTACAAAATACATATTAATGTTTTTGAATAAAAATACCTATAATACTTTATAAACTTTTAAGCCCAAAACATGTGCCAACACATGGAAATACGTGTAAACCCCTGAAAACCTGTATCAGAACAATGAAAGAGTTCTGTGAAAAAGTGTGTCAATGCGTGTCTTAAACCTATCAAAGTCAATAAATTCACTGTGTGATTGGTACAAATATCTGTTTTAGGTTCATATCTCTTTCCTAGGAAGATTTAAGTGATACCAAATTTTGAGGCTTGACTTTCCTCATATTATATCTTTTACAAAATACATATA
This sequence comes from Chiridota heheva, assembly GCA_020152595.1. Taxonomy (NCBI): domain Eukaryota; kingdom Metazoa; phylum Echinodermata; class Holothuroidea; order Apodida; family Chiridotidae; genus Chiridota; species Chiridota heheva. The sequence continues at coordinate 6,807 of JAIGNY010002123.1, forward strand.
TTACGTTTTTGAATGAAAATACCTATAATACTTTATAAACTTTTAAGCCCAAAACATGTGCCAACACATGGAAATACGTGTAAACCCCTGAAAACCTGTGTCAGAACAATGAAAGAGTCCTGTAAAAAAGTGTGTCAATGCGTGTCTCAATCCTATCAAAGTTAAATAAATTCACAGGATCAAGTGGTTGGCACAAATATCTGTTTTAAGTGCATATCTATTTCCTAGGAAGAATAGTGTAATACCAAATTTTGAAAGCTTGACTTTCCTCATATTATATCTTTTACAAAATACATATATTATGTTTTTTAATAAAAATACCTATAATACTTTATAAACTTTTAAGCCCAAAACATGTGCCAACACATGGAAATACGTGTAAACCCCTGAAAACCTGTGTCAGAACAATGAAAGAGTTCTGTGAAAAAGTGTGTCAATGCGTGTCTTAAACCTATCAAAGTCAATAAATTCACTGTGTGATTGGTACAAATATCTGTTTTAAGTCCATATCTATTTCCTAGGAAGAATTGTGTACTACTAAATTTTGAAAGCTTGACTTTCCTTATATTTTATCTTTTACAAAATACATATTGATGTTTTTGAATAAAAATACCTATAATACTTTATAAACTTTTAAGCCCAAAACATGTGCCAACACATGGAAATACGTGTAAACTCCTGAAAACCTGTGTCAGAACAATGAAAGAGTTCTGTGAAAAAGTGTGTCAATGCATGTCTTAACCCTTACTCTACCACGCGGCGATATTATCGCCGTTTTGGGTGCCCCGTCTTTGGCCCCGCCTCCCGAGCGCATTTTCAAAATAGTGCTGGTAGAGTAAGGGTTAATCAACCCGCGACATATGCGCCCACCCAAAAATATAGGCAGCATGATCCCGGTGGGCGGCCCAGCGGGTCCCGACAGCGAAAGGGGCCCGACTTCTCTGCCTGGAAGACAGAGGACCCTTCAATAATCACGTCTTGATTAACCCTTACTCTACCAGGCGGCGATATTATCGCCGTTTTGGGTGCCCCGTCTTTGGCCCCGCCTCCCGAGCGCATTTTCAAAATAGTGCTGGTAGAGTAAGGGTTAATCCTATCAAACTTAAATAAATTCACTGTGTGGTTGGCACAAATATCTGTTTTAAGTCCATATCTATTTCCTAGGAAGAATTGTGTAAGACCAAATTTTAAAGCCTGACTTTCCTCATATTATATCTTTTACAAACTACATATTGATGTTCTTGAATGAAAATACCTATAATAAGGCTTCATAAACTTTTAAGCCTAAAACATGTGCCAACACATGAAAATACATGTAAACCCCTGAAAACCTGTGTCAGAACAATAAAAGAGTTCTGTGAAAAAGTGTGTCAATGCGTGTCTTAATCCTTTTGAAGCTAAATAAATTCACTGTGTGGTTGACACAAATATCTGTTTTAAGTTCATATCTATTTCCTAGGAAGAATTGTGTAATACCAAATTTTGAAGCTGCACTTTCCTCATATAATGTCTTTTACAAAATACATATATTAAATTTTTAAATGAAAATACCTATAATACTTCATAAACTTTTAAGCCAAAAGCCTGTGCCAATACATGGAAATACGTGTAAAACCCTCAGAACATGTGTCAGAACAATGAAAGAGTTCTGTGAAAAAGTGTGTCAATGCATGTCTTAATCCTATCAAAGTTAAATAAATTCACAGGATCAAGTGATTGGCACAAATATCTGTTTTAGGTTCATATCTCTTTCTTAGGAAGATTTAAGTGATACCAAATTTTGAAAGCTTGACTTTCCTCATATTATATCTTTTACAAAATACATATATTATGTTTTTGAATGAAAATACCTATAATACTTCATAAACTTTTAAGCCCAAAACATGTGCCAACACATGAAAATACGTGTAAAACCCTGAAAACCTGTGTCAGAACAATGAAAGAGCTATGTGAAAAAGTGTGTCAATGTGTGTCTTAATCCTATCAAAGTTAAATAAATTCACAGGATCAAGTGGTTGGCACAAATATCTGTTTTAAGTTCATATCTATTTCCTAGGAAGAATTGTGTAATTTTGAAGCTTGACTTTCCTCATAATTATTACTTTTAATACTGAACAAGTAGAGAAATTTACTGGTTTACATGGTTTCTTAAAGAGATAATTATATTTTACATCTTTATCTAGAACCAGTGGCATATCTAAAAGGAAGGAAAAGGGCCTTGTCAGGAATTTCCAAAAATCCAGAAAATTTGCACAACAGAAAAATCAGTATATTGAATTGCTTTGGTAATCCTGATGAAAGCCATCTTGAGAAAAATTAATAGAATATTTCCGAAAATTGAATCTTTAAGTCAGGCCTACTTAGCCGGTTAGAGTTATCAAGTTATTTCCTAACATTTTAGATGTTTGTCCTCAAATTATCTTACTCAAAAACTCCAAAGCTTTCCTTAAAATATCATAACTTGTCCTAAAAATTTCTGAAGTATCTTTTCCAAAAATATGCAACATTTTCCCAAAAACTTCTCAGGTTTTCCTCAAATATCTTAATTTTCTTTAAAATGTTCTTATTTTCCCCTCAAAATACCCAAAGTCACTTTTCCTCAAATTTCAAAATTCTCAAAGTTTTTCTCTTAGAATTTCATTTCTTCTGTGTGTAGGGGAGGGAGGGTAAACTGGGGTTTTATTCATGATCCCCACTCCCCCTTCCTTTAAAAAAGTCTAGCTAAGTCACGGCCTGATTCACTGGGTAACTCTATTGTGTTTTAACGAGATTAGTGTAATCCTGCTTTCTTTAAACAAAAATATACTTCACACCTCTCTACTGTCAGAGACCACAACAATCCAGCAGGTAGTGCATAATAAGGCAAAGAAAGCCAAGCAGGCAGTCACAACAAAGGCTTCTGTGGAGATCACTTTAGTGAAACCAAGTGAACCTATACTATAGGTGCGTGTAGCTTGCACAAAGTACAGTGTTTATCTTAATTGACTATCAAAGTTAAAATAAATTTACTGTGTGCTTGGCACAAATATCTGTTTTAAGTTCATATCTATTTCCGAAGAGGACTTGTGTAATACCAAATTGTGAAAGCTTGACTTTTCTCAAATTATGCATATTATGTCTTTTAAAAAATACATATATGTTTTGAATAAAAATACCTATAATACTTCATAAACTTTTCAGCAAAAACCTGTGCCAACACATGGAAATACGTGTAAAACCCTGAAAACCTGTGTCAGAACAATGAAAGTGTTATGTGAAAAAGTGTGTCAATGCGTGTCTTAATCCTATCAAAGTTAAATAGATTCACAGGATCAAGTGGTTGGCACAAATATCTGTTTTAAGTTCATATCTATTTCCTAGGAAGAATTGTGTAATACCAAATTTTGAAAGCTCGACTTTCCTCATATTATGTCTTTTATAAAATACATATATTATATTTTTAAATGAAAATACCTATAATACTTCATAAACTTTTAAGCCAAAAGCCTGTGCTAATACATGGAAATACAGGTAAAACCCTGAAAACATGTGTCAAAACAATGAAAGAGTTCTGTGAAAAAGTGTGTCAATGCATGTCTTAATCCTATCAAAGTTAAATAAATTCACATGATCAAGTGGTTGGCACAAATATCTGCTTTAAGTTCATATCTCTTTCTTAGGAAGATTTAAGTGATACCAAATTTTGAGGCTTGACTTTTCTCATGTTATATCTTTTACAAAATACATATATTAGGTTTTTGAATGAAAATACCTATAATACTTCATAAACTTTCAAGCCCAAAACATGTGCCAACACATGGAAATACATGTAAAACCCTGAAAACCTGTGTCAGAACAATGAAAGAGTTATGTGAAAAAGTGTGTCAATGCGTGTCTTAATCCAATCAAACCTAAATAAATGCACTGTGTGGTTGGCACACATATCTGTTTTTAAGTCCATATCTATTTCCTAGGAAGAATTGTGTAATACCAAATTTTGAAGCTTGACTTTCTCATATTATATCTTTTACAAAATGCATATATTATGTTTTGAATGAAAATACCTATAATACTTCATAAACTTTTAAGCCAAAATCATGTGCCAACACATGGAAATACGTGTAAAACCCTGAAAACCTGTGTCAGAACAATGAAAGTGTTATGTGAAAAAGTGTGTCAATGCGTGTCTTAATCCTATCAAAGTTAAATAGATTCACAGGATCAAGTGGTTGGCACAAATATCTGTTTTAAGTTCATATCTATTTCCTAGGAAGAATTGTGTAATTTTGAAGCTTGACTTTCCTCAAAATTATTACTTTTAATACTGAACAAGTAGAGAAAGTTACTGGTTTACATGGTCTTTTAAAGAGATAATTATCTTTTACATTTTTGTCTAAAACCAGTGGCATATCTAAAAGGAAAGAAAAAGGGCCTTGTCAGGAATTTCCAAAAATCCAGAAAATTTGCACAACAGAAAAATCAAGTATGTTGAAATTTTTTGGTAATCCTGATGAACGCCATCTTGAGAAAAATTAATATAATATTTCCGAAAATTGAATCTTTAAGTTAAGCCTACTTAGCTGGTTAGAGTTATCAAGTTATTTCTTAACATTTTAGATGTTTGTCCTCAAATTATCTTACTCAAAAACTCCAAAGCTTTCCTCAAAATATCATAACTTGTCCTAAAAATTTCTGAAGTATCTTTTCTAAAAAATATGCAACATTTTCCCAAAAACTTCTCAGGTTTTCCTCAAAATATCTTAATTTTCTTTAAAATGTTCTTATTTTCCCCTCAAAATACCCAAAGTTACTTTTCCTCAAATTTCAAAATTCTCAAAGTATTTCTCTTAGAATTTCTTCTGTGTGTAGGGAAGGGAGGGTAAACTGGGATTTTATTTATGATCCCCACTCCCCCTTCCTTCAAAAAAGTATAGCTAAGTCACTGCCTGATTCACTGGGTAACTCTATTGTATTTCAATGAGATTAGTGTAATCCTGCTTTCTTTAAACAAAAACCACACTTCACACCTCTCCACTGTCAGAGACCACAACAATCCAGCAGGTAGTGCAAAATAAGGCAAAGAAAGCCAAGCAGGAAGTCGCAACAAAGGCTTCTATGGAGATCAGTTTAGTAAAATTAAGTAAACCTATACTATAGGTACATGTAGCTTGCACAGAGCAGTGTTTATCTTAATTGACCATCAAAGTTAAATAAATTCACTGTGTGGTTGGCACAAATATCTGTTTTAAGTTCATATCTATTTCCTAAGAGGAATTGTGTAATACCAAATTGTGAAAGCTTGACTTTTCTCAAATTATGCATATTATGTCTTTTAAAAAATACATATATGTTTTGAATAAAAATACCTATAATACTTCATAAACTTTTCAGCAAAAACCTGTGCCAACACATGGAAATACGTGTAAAACCCTGAAAACCTGTGACAGAACAATGAAAGAGTTATGTGAAAAAGTGTGTCAATGCAAGTCTTAATCCTTTTAAAGTTAAATAAATTCACTGTGTGGTTGGCACAAATATCTGTTTTAAGTTCATATCTATTTCCTAGAAAGAATTGTGTTATACCAAATTTTGAAGTTTGACTTTTCTTAAAATTATTTTGTTAATATACACCGTATGTTGGAGTCAAAATTTTGAATACATTATAAGTTTTAGTTTCACTAAAAACCTATTACATTGGAGCTGAAAGTCATGTGCACAGGTAATAGAACCGGGGAGGGGAATTTGGCAGGAGCTAGGCATGTTACCCCCACTTTTCTGAAAAATGACAAAGGAAGAGTCCCCTTTCAAAAGTGAAAAGTGCAGGCCCCCAATAACAGTTGAAGGTGCAATTACTGGTGGCATGCGCAGCTTTGAAAAAAATGAAATTAAGTGCCCCTTTTAAAATGAAGTGCTGCATTGACTCTGTTGATTGGGATTCACTATATCTACAGACTGGAGGACATATGTCTATGACTTAAGAAGTAGCCCCTAAGAGGCTGTGCCACCCTCACCTAAGCTTCCTATGCACCCCTGGTCATGTGGTTATTCAAACTTTCATGATTGACTTCTCTCACAAGATACGCAGAGTGAATGTTTGGTTCCATTCAATAATTACACAGTAGGAACTTATGAAGAATGTAGTGTCAACTAAATGTACAAGGCATAAAGAGGCAATAAATTAAAATAACATTAAAAATCTCTGATTATTGGATGTGCAAGATTCACAAGTTTTATTGGTTTACCTTTATTATGCAGCTACACTACTAAAATTTGCATGCTTTTTAATATATTGTGAACATTAATTTAAGTTTGTCCAGTAGCGTGGTTAGGCACTGGCATTTGGGAGGGAGGAGGGGGAGTTTGGCAGGGTTTTGCGGGGGAGAGGTTAATGATGCAATTAATAATTACAATATATTGTGAGACTTGGGGCTCATGCCTCCCCCCCTCTGTGGCTATGCCCCCGTCTCCTCTGCCTATGCCTCTGAGTTTATTTTAAGACTGTTTGTAGTATTAGTCGAAGTAATTTATAAACTTGTTTTATGTTGTGCTATTTTCATCCAACCCCTCTAGAAATATCAATTAAACCAGCCTACTTTTTGCATTACAAAAATATGCAGATCATGTCATGCACATACATGCTTCTGAGTTTATTGTAAGACTGTTTGTAGTATAGTTGAAGTGATTTATAAAATTGTTTTCTATTGTGCTATTTTCATCCAACCCCACATTAAAAATATCAATTAAACCAGCCTACTTTTTGCATTACAAAAATATGCAGATCATGTCATGCACATACATGCAGTCATGGAGCTCCATGATACAATTTCCTCCCATTCAAGTTAGCAGAGCTACAGACTAGTTGTTGCCTCCACAATAAACGTTGGAAATTGGACAGTCACAATGGCAGCCATTTCTAAGAAATCTGAGCAAAGCTCTTTGTTTACAAACAAATCCTAGACTGTTTGCTTTCATGCTTGAGTGAGTTTGGTGATTTGACTTACAAGATTAGTGGCTGTAATTAGATTATGCTACATGTGTTAAATTTAAAACCTTGTTTTGTGTTAAAAGGAATCCATGGTAGCATAGGCCCCAACATAGGTAGCTAGAAAATTTAATTGGAAGGCAATGATTTGTGTGTGGGGACAGAGGTGGGAGGGGGGGGGAAGGATGAACATCCTCTTAATCATATAGATAATTAAGGATGTTTTGTATTCTTAAATACAAAATAAAAGATCATTTTTGAGAAGGTAGAGAATGGGGAGGGGGTCGGAAGTGTATTATTGCCCCAATGGTGAGTTGTGCATATGCATGGTAGATATCTCCAAAGGAACTTGAATATAATTATGTAGCATTTATCTTGATTTTTGTTAGTGCTTAACGGCTCTCCTTTTCAGTATTTCATTGCAAAAGTTAATATACAAAACAAATGAATTAAATCAGAAACCAGCCCTGGCTGAATGCCAGCATTGAATGCCGGCATGAATCCCACCCATAATCAGAGGTGTAAGAATCAGGGAGGCAGAGGGAAACTTTTCCCCTATGAGAGAAAATTTGAAATTATTATTGGATATTTGGGTTAAATTTTCCGAGGCATTGTCCAAAAGTTCCTGGAAAACTCACCCCAAAAATCTAGCAGCAACTTTTGATGGAAACTGTATCAACTACTGCAATTTTTCCACTTGTCACCAGGAAATATGGGGGGAGTATTTATCCCCTGAGAAGTGACCTTTCCTATGCCCCTGGGTTTAATTTAATACTTGTTTAATATTTTCATTTCATAAAAGTATTAACATTCAGAAAATTTAGTAAAAGGAACATAATTCATTTCAAGATATCAATATTTGTTCGAATTTAATGCATTTATTTTCACTGTATATGTGAACGAAAAAATAATTTTCTTAACTCTACATTGTGTTTTAAGTAGCCTTTCAGGTATGTGAATGTACCTCATGTGCCTACATGCCTTTTGATGCATTGCTAATCCCAAAACAAAAGTCTATAACCATTATTTGGATACAATTATTATTATTATTAGTAGTAGTAGTAGTAGTATTAATAGTAGTAGTAGTAGTAGTAGTAGTAGTAGTAGTAGTAGTAGTAGTAGTAGTAGTAGTAGTAGTTGTAGTAGTTGTAGTAGTAGTTGTAGTAGTAGTATTTTGATGCATGATTGCAAACTGTAATGAAATCATTGTTATGGAAAACTTGAATTAAACCACTGACAATAATTAGAAAATAAGAGAATATTTACCTGTAACATGAAATGAGAAAGAGAAACAAATATGAATTTTCTTCACTGTGAAAAAATTTAGGTGGGATATAACAGTACAATATGCTATACTGTACATATTCGGGCAATAAACTAAAATTTAAATGAAGATATCATAAAATCATCAATTACCCAAATTTGCTGATGATATTTTAAAATAGGCCCAATTTGGTAATAACTTTGACCCTAGCAAATTTCCACTTTCCAATAATTATCGTTTGCCCCAGTGACATGTCTTAGGTGGGATATTGGGTGCTTAATTATTCTCCAGAAGTGAGAAGTCCTCCCCCTACCCCACCCCCATATTTTGTCAGTCACAAATTAAAAAACAATCTACATATCAAGTGACTCATGGAGAACAGACTGACATAGATATTGATATTAATTATTCATATCAACTAACTTATCTTAACAAAACTCTTCCAGCTTGCATAAAAAAATCTTCAATTTTGGACCAAAAACCATTGATTTTGAGCAAAAAAGCTTCAATTCTGTCTGAGCCCATCATCTTCACTTTTAAACTAACTCAAAAAATTCTCAATTTTTGTAATAAAATGTTTCAATTTAAGGCCAAAAAACTTAAATTAAGAGCCAAAAATATTTTGCACAAAAGATAATCCATTCTGAACTAAATGTCAAGTCACAAACTTTACAAATGATTTAGGGGGAAAGTTTAAATTTAGGGAAATAAATTTTCAATTTTGTACCAAAATTTTTTAATTTTGGACCAAAAATCTTCAAGTTTGTTTGAAACAAATAGTACAATTTAGGGCCAATAGTCTTTAAGTTTGGACTGCAATCCAACTTTTAGAGACTATTAATTTTGAACCAATTTAGGGAGGGGAAATTGATAGTAGATAAAATAAAAAAAATGGGTTTACCCTCCCCTCCCCAAAGGTAATTAAAAGCTAGATATGACCCTGGTTGTCCCTCCTCCCCACCCCACCCACCCTGGCATTTAAAGCTAGTGTATAATATATAATATATTTAAAGTAATAAAACTTAAGTTACAATTAACATTTACCTGCAAGCATTATGGTCATAATGACCACCATGATGAATCAAAGTTGGCTCACCTGCCTAACTTGCCACTGTCAGTATTTTAGTAAAGACTCATAAAAAGTTATCTCTTTTAATGATATTGAATTGGTGGCAGTATTTCTTCAAGAATAGTCCAGTGGCTAAATAAAATTTTGTGTCCTGTGAAATCATGTTTTGTCACGTGTTCATGACACAGGTTTTCTCTTGTTTCATGTATGACACGCATTGTCCTATTTGACACAGGAAAACCTGTGAAGTGTAGTTTCCATGTTTTACGTGTAAAAGAGTGTCAATCAGTGTTTTCTGTGGAATGAGTGAGAAAGAGTGTCAAACAGTGGCAAATACCAGGGATTATCCTGTGTTTTCATGCGTGTTAATGCATGAAATTGGAACAGCTGACACAGGTTTTTTTGTTTAATTGCAGAAGTTCTTTGTGTTGTTATGCACAATTTAAAACAGAAAGTTATACAGAGCCATACCTATTATTCAATAATGTTTTTAAACTTAAAAAGTTGGTCTCCAAAATCAGATGTGCTTGCTTTGAAATTGAAGTCAACGAAGGCCGTTGTTTTAAAGACCTATGTGCTTTTCAACATGGCAGAATTTTAATAAAATTTTTTTTGGAACAAACGGAAAACATTTTGTTGTTATTTAAACTAGTTAGCATTTCATAAACTTTATACAAGGCATTGTGTATATAAGGTAAATATACAATATTAATAATAATAATAACAATAATAATGATATTTATATAGCGCGAGATCAACAAAGCTGCTCAAAGCATTTAACAAAGATAGGAATAAACATATAAAAATAGAAAAAAATGATTTACTGTATGATCGGGCACTGCAAACTTATGTTCAAAACCAATATCAGTTTTGTGGTATGTTTTTTGTGTTATTTCTGTGATCCAAAAGTAAATTGGCACATATTTGACAACAACAAAAAAAATTGCAAAAAAAGTAGCAAATGATCAACATTCATCAGCAATACAATACAATACAATTTATTTCAGTGCTCTAGGCCATCTGGCTTTTGTCACAAACATTAACGATAAATTAAATGGTACATGATTGAGGTTTTTACAACAAACAATAATCAAAGAGAAAGAAACAAACGCCTTGCTTCCATTGCGTGTAAAATTAAGTGCGAAAACTGTAAAAATAAGAACTAGCTGATAATAAAGTATTACATTTTGATCTACTTGCGGGTTGAAAGAAGTATTTTGGGATAAATTTACAGCGGATTTCAGAAAGGAATGGACAAATTAAGAGAAAATGATATTTATCTCCAACTTTTTTTAAATTGCAAACCTGACAAACAAAACCTCTGTTCATAAGTTATATTACAACAACGGCCTTCGTTGACTTCAATTTCAAAGCAAGCACATCTGATTTTGGAGACCAACTTTTTAAGTTTAAAAACATTATTGAATAATAGGTATGGCTCTGTATAACTTTCTGTTTTAAATTGTGCATAACAACGCAAAGAACTTCTGCAATTAATCTTAACCAGTTCTATCTATCTATATCAAAAACTCGCTGCTTAAATTTTCATAAGAATGTGTAGTAATCCCTTCTCCCTGCCCTTCCGGGACATTACCAAACCCAGTTTCATATAAAATATTTTTAACACACAGTCCCCATGATAGCACTCCTTTGTTTTCCAATGCTCTTTGTTCTACAATGAGTCTGATACATGTCTTTATCAAGAGTGAGAAGTTTTAACCAATAAGTTATTTGCTTTAGTATTGTTTGACTTTTAAAGGAAAAGCGACCCAGCTCTTCTAGAGCTACATTATGTATGGCATTTGGTGGTAAACCTAAAACATACTTATGAAACGAATTGTAAACTCTTATTGTACTTTCATGGGGGATGATACCCCATAACTCAGAACCATGTGTTAAAATAGACATTATCTTTTGATAAAAAAAATTGAAGGATATTACTTACAGGTAAACCAATAGTTCTAGACAAAATTTTCTGAAAATTGAACAAAGCAATCTTAGACTTTGAACTCTGTTGAACTTGGGAGTTTAGCCATACTCCTTTTGGCGTAAAATTTGAAACTAAATAATTATAGTTATTTACAGTCTCAATAATTTTGCCTTTGAAATAAAAAACGTTTACTTCTTGCAATGTGTCCACCCTTTCTAAAAACCATAACCTTTCGTTTTATCTGAGTTTACAGTAAAA
>JAIGNY010002124.1:0-18627 GCA_020152595.1 Chiridota heheva
ACAGTACGTTATAAATTACCCAGGTTTTTCCTGTAATTGTTTAGCATATTAAAAAAGTATTCTGAAACTTCTCAGCAAATGCTAAATTGCTTTAACTGTTTAAAATCTTATAAAAACCATCATATATAGCAAAGAAATTAATCAAAATGGGATAGACGTTGACCAGTTTACAGCACTTTTAAATATCAGGCATCAATTTGTGCATATTTAATGCACATTTTGTGATATATTACATGGCAACCTCGGTATTATCTTTTCTAATTCCTTTGTTTTAAATGTCTATCATAATCTGATAATTCTTAAAAGTGGTGTCGCAAATTTTGACTAAACGTTTGAAAGTGTTTCCAATGCACACCCCCAATAAAATTCTAGCAGGAATAGACTTCATTATTTCAGGGATTAATATTGAGGGAGGAAATTGAAAGAATTACATAAAAGATTTTGAGCTGTCTGCCACATATCACACATTTTGCATGAGTCATGTGAATAGAACACTTTTTTTCAAAATTCAAAAACTGATCTGCTGCAGAGTTTATACTTTTTCAACCAAAATATAAATTGGTGCATATCCATAGACCTTTAAAATAATCCAGATATTTTCCTTCTGTAGTCGTTGTGGACTTGCATATGCAATTCAGCAATTGTATTGTATACAATTGTATATCAATAAATCCAAACGCTTTTTGTAAAAGTTTGACTCTACTGGCTTGGGATACCTTTACTATGGTTTTATGCTTATGGACTATGGCACCTGTTGTCTCTTCCCCCCCTCCTCCCCCTCCCCTTCTCCTCCTTCATGGATCCACCCTTGTTCGTGACCGGACTGAACCCAATGATTTTATTGATATATACGTATACATCACCCTATCCGAAAGATCGTTAAGCTTTTAAAACCTTAACAATCACAAAATTTGTAGGCTATAAAGCCTAACATAATACCCGTAATAACCATATCTTATGACTGTTAGGCTTTTAAAGCTTAACAATATTTCCTGGGAATGTTTACGTGGTAAGCTATAGCCTTTGAGGGTGACTGATAATAGCCTATCATCTATTAAAGCCTGTACACCATTAAAACAATAAAAACAGCAGGTTATAATGGTTATCTGGTTATGTTGATAAATTGATAAATAAGATATTACGGCTGGTCGCGTGTAATTTCTTTTCCTTATTTTCTTCATCATTAATGAAATTTGATACGATTATTTTTGCAATCATGAATATAAAAAATAGATTCATGAATAATGATATTAGAAAATTGAGCAGCATTGGCATTGTTGAACCTCTCCAAATGTCATCCTAGTTACGGGCAGAGTAGTAGAAAACGGGGGCAGAAGGCCAACTACCGCCGCCCCGAGATGCTTCCACCTTCCCGGTTGCATACTTTCTTCTCGGTTGGGCGGTGAATTGGGAAATTATTAACATAAAATGTGATAAAATTATTGCGAATTTTGGTACAATTTCCCGATAATTGTCCAAACTTTCTCGAAATTGAAGAAAATTCCCAAAAATGACAGAAATTTTCCGAAAATAAAGGAAATTTTCCGAAAATGAAGGAAGCTTTTCGAAAATGAAGGAAATTTCCCAGAAATTGAAGACAATTTCCAAAATATTGAATGGGATTTCCCGATTAGCAGTAACTTTTGATGGAAACTTAATTCATCAGTGCAATTGTTCCATTTGCCACCAGAAATATTTTGGGATTTTTGCCTCCCTGAGAGGTGATCGTTCCTACGCCCCTGGTTACGGGCCTACATAGTTACATCCTAACAGTCCTTACCCCTTTTGGATTTGATTTTCTATTTCAATTATCCTTTGTGATTGTGTGTTAACTTCAGTGGTTATCTATAGTATAAGAGGCTATGGGAGTTAGCCCCCTCGACAGCTCGAGTTCATGCTGAAGTTGTCCCCCGAAAATTCAAATGCATTCACTGTCTTGCACAGACTGCACTCTAAAAAAAGAATGGTTAAATTTGACCACAATGTGGTCAAATTTTGACCAAGTGCCGAGTAAACTATGCACCGACCCATATGTGGTCAAATTTGACCATCCAAGCTTGGTCAAATTATTTGACCACGCCAACTTGGTCAAATTGACCAACTGGGTAGTAAATTCTGCACCGAACCATAAGTGGTCAAATTTGACCATCCAAGGTTGGTCAAATCATTTGACCAACACAACTTAGTCAATCTTTTGACAACATGTAGTGGTCAAATTGACTCTAAAATAGTAAATTTGACTTAATACTTAGTCAAATCTTATCAGAATAGAAACACCAACAACAAAGAAATTTCAGATTGAAGCTCACTTTATTTGTAACACTCTTTTCTCAGAATTAAAACAGAGGATTGTATTATTAAACAAGAGATAATCGATGTTATTAAATAGATCAACAAATTATGCCAACAAAATATTCCTTTTGGGCTGAAAGTCATAAAAATACACTGGCTTTTCAACTTTGGAAATAAATACTAACTTTGGATACACAAAATTATTACAGAGTTAGCAAACAATCATGCTAAAACCATCAAGGTGACTTTTAAATACTTCTTAAAACTTTTACTCAACAACTGCATAGTAACTTAAATTGCCCACAAGGAAGAATGGCAACTGTGAAATTATGCCAAATTGTTTACCCCTATATAAAAACTCTCTGGAAGACTTTTGGTTTAATGCTAGCATTGCAACAGAGGATTGGCAAGTTTAAATTTGAAAATAACATCAAAATACATAAAGTAAATAGTTAAAAATTCTTTATATGCACAAGAAAAATATCAAATGAACAAAGTCTCTGAGAGCTACTATGAAAGACAGACAAATGGTGAAATAAGCACTCGAAGAACACACTCTTCCACCGAGAATGAAAACGCAGAGATTCCTAAATTTTACTCAAAGGTTGGCGTCCAGGTGACAATGGGACGATTGCAATTTTTTTCAATTAGATCAAGATAAATTTAGAATTTTTTTAAAGAAAAAGCCGGTATACCCTCCATAACAAGCGATCCGTGCATTTTATAGGGCATTACTGAAAGCTTGCATTCAAACTTGTCCTATTCAATAACTTATAAACATAACTTGAAATAATTTTTTAGGTAGTATGGACAAAGAACATAATAATTTTCTGTTATCTAATACTGAGAAGCATATAAAATGCTTAGTAAAACAAGATCTTGCAATCAGAATATCTACGCTAAAGCTGACTAAGCTATGAGGACTTTAAACAAATGTAATTATTGCTGATGTTTACACAGAAAGTCTTATTAAATGAGTTACTTCATTTGAAAGATATCACTAGCATGCTGAAAAGTGACTAATCAAGCTTTTTAAACACACTGCTAAAATCTTTTAAAGGTAATAACTAATATAGGGAAATATATGTCAACATGATTTTGACACCAATTTATTTCTTTGAAAGGTCCTTTACCATTTATATGAAAGTGATATTTAAAGCTCTTAATATAAACCAACATAAAATACCCGCTAAAATAAAAGAAGCAAAAAATACCTAGCACACCAGGGAGACAATAACTGCATGTTCAATCCTTTTCAAGATAGGTACGAAGAGTCCGTACTGCAGGGAAGTTACTATTTTTCCCTTACCGTCCGTGAGTTGAAACAAAAACTTCTGCACAAATTCCCACGTGTGACATTGCTTGGGGTAGTGGAGGTCAAACACGTAAAGAGCCTTAAAAAGACATCAACGGCTTTAAGTAGTGAGGGCTGTTCTAAGGCAAGACCGTCAACAACCAAAAAAACTTGACTTGGAGAGAAACGCGATCCTAGTAAAGAATAAAGGGTTGATGCTTCTCTTTACAATTTGAACCCTTTCCAGATGTGTGGGATGTTGGTTCCAATCTGTAAATATAAAGAAAAATTAGTTACAATTTGAATTCAGAGTAAAATGCTAAAAGCGTAGAAATCTATACTGACCAATATGTAAGTAACATAACTTAAAACCTCTTGAATCAGAATAAAAACAATGCAAGTAACGAACACTTCTGCCAAGATTTAAAAAACGTTGTGCAGCTTTGGATTATGAATATTCATACACTTGCCAGGTGGCAGAAAATTCTAAACAAAATTGATTCTCTTGAAGCAACAATTAAATTAAGAAAGCCTAATTTTATTGTACAATCATTTGTATCCGTAAAATCAGAATGCCTGATGAAGACTAATCTATGCTCCTTTTAATCACAGAGGTGCAAGAGAATATGCTGTAGCTGTCCAATATTCCTTGATATTTAGAAAAGGTGAATCCCTCTGAGTGTTTGTATATGCCAAAACATTAAATGAAAATAATTGCAAATTAAATGTGTTTTTTTCCTATTCATATTTGTGATATGGTGACAAGACTAAGTGACATCCATATGTTATCGAGTAAATCCTGTTTGGACAGACAGTCCAATTTGCATTGAATCATACAATACTAGCCACCGGGTATCTGAAAACTTTGAATGCCTTTTTTGTAAAGAAGAAAATCATGTCCTTAGTTGAATTAGGGAGAATGGTTTGCTCTTCATGTTTTTAATTAAAAATATGTAAAGTAAGTTTCATCAAAATACCTTGGTCGTGCAGTAAGTGTATTGCGATCCATAGTTATGTTATTTTCTTGAAAAAGTTGTCTCAAAAAGACTAAAAATCATGAAATTTTGCACAACAACTTTTACCCCCAAAGATAGATATCGATGGATAGGGGCAGACAAAATTCGACCGGAATTGGATACTAGAAGTTAGGCCTGGTACAGTAGTATTTGTATTACCTGACGCTGATCACAAATTTGAAAATAAAAAATCAAGAAATTGTTTTACCATACCATTTGTTTCACAGTTTACAAGACAAAGTGCCCATATCATGACTTGTTCTTTTCCTTAAAAATTTGTTCCAGTAAATTATGACCACAAACTTACTGTAGCAAGCAATGTGACCACTTATCTTACTTAGAATACCTGCTCAACCAGGAGAACGAATACAATGAGGCCATTGATAAGGGATTTTGATTTTAATTACTTGTGGTTTTTAAAATATAAAAAAATAAAGAGGAAAAGTCTGACCCGACCTGCTTATTTATCAGGTCGGGTCTGACTGTTTGAAATTTTAAGGAGCACAACAACTAATGTTTAAATGTATCTGACTTCGATTTTGAATGTACATTCCCCTTTTCTAAGACTGTGCTGACATGTGAAGTCGATGCTGACATAATGCTGACCTTAATATGTTACTGACAAAACTGGGAAGACTAACTTGCTGATATTTTTTTTCTTTTATCTTTGTTACTGTTAATTTTATGGTACCCGGATAGGGTCCAGTTCACGATTTCATTGTTTTTTTGCTATCTGACTCGGGCCTTATTCCAGGAACATTGCCATTTATGTAGACTGCTGACCTTCACACAGTGCATAAACACGGTTTGACAGAATCATTCAATCATTCTTATGGTGAGGTCAAAATAATCTTGTGAAAATATCACACTGGATACAAAACCTCAACCTGTAAAATATACATTTATCTTACCTGGTAAGGTTATCTTGGCAACTACTGCTTCTAAGATTTAACGGCCCTGACTCCTCCCTGTTTTCTTCCGTACATTTCTCAACTGCTGTTCGAGATAACCAGAAGAAGAATGGCTTCCTCTGCCTCTGGAAAACCATGCTTCCTGTTAAAGTAAAAAGATTCTCAAAAATGTAGGCCAGATAATTTTAGTCTTGATTTTACAAGAATGACAAAGCCTGCATGGTAAGCTACATTGAAGGATTAAAATGTGAAAAACACACTACAGTTTAACACCTACCTGTAATGCAGTGTTTACATTAGATGCGGGATTCCGCACATAGTATTAAATTCCCGCAAAAAAAAAAAAAAAAAAAATACGAAGAAAATTCCAGCAAGAAAACAATTTCAAGAAAATGCCGAAATAATGCCGCCCCCCCCCCCCTTCTAGTTTAAATGTGCAATTTTCCAGCCTTTTTGGTGCTATCCTTAGTTCTCTTATGGTTTTTCTGTTATTTCTCTAAAAGACATGACCCCTTTTTTCACATACCCCAATGAAATTAGATTCATGCAACTTCTGTGAGTAAATTCCCACAAAAGCAATACATCAGTACACAGACAATCGTTTCTTCATTAACAAAAACTTGATTGCATTTTTACGACTTTTATTCTGTAGAAAAACTATTTCATAAATTATTGGAAAAAATATTATTACAGATTTTAATTGAAGACAAAATATTATACAAGGTTTTCTCCAAATCTATACCACTGTTTTTTTTTATTCTATAAAAACATCCCTCCCAGACATTATTAGTCAGAGTATTTGGATTTAATTAAGGTGACACCGTACATTGTTTGCATATTTCTATTTCTAAACTCTACTTTAAAGAATAATAACACAAAAAGAAAAAGAAATGTATAATTTATGCCTTGACAGCCATCATACAGTAGATTCCATTCGTAATGTGTACTGTTTTAAAATGCTTTGCAAAATTGTCCAATCCTTTTTTTGCGCAGTGCAATTTTATTAAATGTCCACTGTTTTTAAAATGCTATACAAAATTCCCATTCCCTTTGCTGCACACACAGTAAAATTATATACAAAGAACAAACGAAGTAAACAGGATATAAACTACCAAGACTTCCACGACACCTAGCAACATACATAACAACAAGGCAAGGAAACAAAGACACTGTTGTGGGTTGCATGATTTGCATATTCAATGAGTAACGATGTTAGCCTATAACTAATCTGATTTGCATATTTTCTGCATTTGACTTTATCTCAGACATGCCTAAATTATGACTAAAGATGTACAAAAAGTGGTTAAAACGAGAAGCCTAGGCCTATTTCATGAATAGCTTTAGATTTGGTTTACATTGGATCAGTCGTAATTAATTCATTTTGAACCTAACTAGGCCGAATATCAATATAACTATGATTTGAAATTTAAACCAAATTCCTAACGTTATTTCTAAATCCAGGATAGCTTAAACTTGGTCAAATTTAATCAAATCAAAAGCATAATACGAAAAAAATGCCGCAGCAATGCTAATTAAAGTACGCGAAACTACCAAATGTGCCTGCATTCGTCAGTATACTTCCAGAAAAGTTTTTCAAAGGCAAAGTCACACTCAAGAAGTCTTAACGTATCTTAACGTACTATACCGCACTGGCGCTACCTTGCAAAACAACATTAGACTAGCAGTGTGTATAAGTAACAACGAAACTGCTCAAAAATTCAACGAACAAAATCCACTTACCGCAAAACGTTTCTTTCAACGCATTTAAGTTACATTCCTCAAGTTTTCAACGTTTTCCACCATATCTGCAATAGATATTTGTTACTTTAGGTTGAAATTCACGCGAGTTTCCATCAAGTCTCCAAGATGGCGATGGTCAGCGTTACTGGTTTGGTGGTATTACGTAAGTGCCCGTAGTTAAGCCAATGAAAACACGTATATTTTCTGACCAAGTACTGTGGTCAGGGTCATCTCCTTGGTATGACCACAAGACGTAAGATATTTGACTACACTGTGGTCAGATCGCGGGAAATTAGAGCGGACCAAGAACAATGGTCAGATATCTGACCAACCTTTTTTTAGAGTGTGACCAACAGGACCATATCTAAAAGAGAGGGTCATAGGGCCCCAGTATACTGTTTTAAGAGTGACTCAGCCCCTCCCCCTCCCCCTAAAAATTGTTGCAAATTTTTTCAGTTTAATATGTTGACCAGTTGGTGCATGCAGGATTAATATATTTTGGAACACTGAGACCCCCCACTCCACCTCCACCCCTCCATTTGTTTTACTCCAGTTACTTTTACACTTCTGCTGTCAAGATATAGTTGCATTCATAGCTCACTGGTCTTTCAGTGCTGGCTCAGATTCCATGGCGTCACTAAGGGCTCAAATGAACAAAAGTTGACCGGTTTACTTGTTTTATAGCTCATAGAAGTTATGCCCCAAAACCATATTGTGGCCTTCGGGACAAAAAAGAAGAATATGCCCTCCAACTTTTCGAGAGAATTACACTTATAGGTTTCTTTCTATTTTTCGATTTAGTGATGCCCCGCATAACCGTGGTTATCGGTCAGCCCCCACTTTATCAATGAAAAATTCTAACAATTAAGCTCCCCTAAACTTTGATCGAAATGATATAAAAGAAAAAGAAATTAAACAGAAGAATTTAAAGGGACAAACCCTAATCAAATTTCCTGTGAAAATGAAAACATACGCATAGTTGGTGAAGGATGAATGTAACATTGAAAATTGTGACTGGAGTTGTGTATCTCAAACATCTAGACCAGGAGTAGTCGAGTCTCATTGAAAAGCCTAGTCGAGTTAAGTTTAGTACAGTTAAAGTCCTATTGTGTCCAGGTATACTGGTAAATCCCATTGAAAATTCAGTGAAACTATAATACTGGGTTGCACAGGAATTTTTCTTCCTTTTCTTGCCACCCCCTCATCCCATCCTTTCATCAATTATATGTTAAAATCTTTCGGTTATCTAGTTACTTCTTATACTGTTATGATGCAATATCGGCCCCACATAATTTGGTGGTGGATAGCAGCGCACCGTAAACAAGTAAACAGGTAAATGACTAACAATTCAGCCTCAATAACAGAATAAAAATATGCCATTTTATTATTTCTTCTTTATTGACAGTTTAAAAAGATTTCACAATAGTTTCTCAATGGATGCTTTCCTTTTCTAAAAGTGGGTTATTTTGTTTGTATTTTTTAAGGAATATATATCAGATTACTTTTTGCCATGTTGCAATAAAATTTCATATAACTGTATAATATCATGCATAAAAATTTTCGTTCTCAGTGCTGGCTCAGATTCCATGGCATCACCAAGGGCTCAAATAAACAAAATTTGACGAGTTTACATATTTTATAGCTAATAGAAGTTATGCCCCAAAACCATATTGTGGCCCTCGGGACAAGAAAGAGGAATATGTCAGGTAAATCTGAGCAATGGTAGCTTTTAATTTTCTGAGTCGCGAAGTGACGAACCATGAATAAGCTCGGGGCCGCCAAGGGCCCCTGGTCAGGGTCCAGGGGTGAAACCCCAGTTGTTTCGGGAAATTTACTTTCATTATCGGGTAACTTGGCCAACTTGTGGGATTTTCTTTGTCAATTTTTGGAAAATTTCCTCAATTCCGGACAATTTTCGAAAATTTGTTTCCTTTTTGAGCATTTTTTTCTTCTTCAATTTTCGGGAACTTTTTAAGAAAGACCATCTATTGTAATTAAACTGTGGCGGCGTACAATTTATTTAAAAACGATACTGATTGGCCTATCAATGTAAGTGCATATTGTCCCATTGTGTTTCAACCAATCAAAACACAGGATTTGAATTTCATTTACTTTGCACGTTAGAGACGACAACTGGCCTTTAACTTTTTCGGCCTTCAATCGGATCAGCGAATTAGGGTTTTTCGTCAGACGACCTCAAGTGCGTCCAATGGCAGGGGATCCATGCCTGTCCGGCGGGAGCAATTTTCCCCACCCCCATGCA
Organism: Chiridota heheva; assembly: GCA_020152595.1. Classification (NCBI taxonomy): domain Eukaryota; kingdom Metazoa; phylum Echinodermata; class Holothuroidea; order Apodida; family Chiridotidae; genus Chiridota; species Chiridota heheva. Next base: position 9,517 of record JAIGNY010002124.1, read on the forward strand.
ATGGCGCCAACACTGACACAGATTAACATACAAGTCATCACAACAGGTCACTAAATAACATTGTTTTAATAATTGACAGAGGTTAGGACTTTTAACTGAACTTGTCATGAAAGTTGGATAATAGTAATTCTAAATGGTCCATGTAAAGCAGAAGACAAAATTTACTCTAATTGAACTTGGTTTAGGGACAAAGTATATAGTTAGCTGAATTTTAGGGGGTGGGGCAGGAATACACGGTTTAAGGATATTTCTGTTGCTTCAAACTTATTTTTTTCAATCAGAAGGCAAAAAGACTCTTTTCAATCAGCCAATGGAAAACTGCATCTTCCGCTGCTATTAATGGATCAAACTCATATCTTCATGCAAAGATATATTTTTTTTTGGTGGCGTTGAGTTAGCTGTATTCATGGGTCACAGAGCGGAGAAGGAGGGGACTGCGGCACGTTCCCTTACTTTTCGCAAATCACAAGAAGGATGAACTGCAAAATATATCAACAACAGATCATGTCCACTAAAACTGATAATTTAAACAAAAATCAAATAAAAAGTGTGACGCTGAGGTATATGCCATGTATATGATTAATGTTGCCTGTACCCCCCCCCCCCCTTCCCCTCCCCGCCACACCCCCTCACAAACGATGACATTTGTATTGTAAAATTTTATGTCTAGGTTATAATTATATCATTTTTGCTAACAACAGGAGATTAAGAAACAAAAGGAAAATCTATGTCCCATCTTGATTAGAGCGTGATTATTTCTAAAAGAAGCGAAAGCCACGAGAACTGAAAACCTGACAACGTGATCACATGTATTTGTTTTTCCATGTCTGCATGGTTCATAACAAAATAAACATTTGTTGCAATATCATATTCAAGCTATCCTCTTCTTCTTTTTATTTTGATGGGAGGATGAGGGAAAGGGGTGAAGTCAGGGACGTCGCCATAAATATGAAAGGGGAGGGGGAGTGGCCTCTGTGAACAAATAGTTTGCACCGGACCCAGTGAGATTATATAATCTTACGCTCACGCATGACTGGGCGAGGGGGAGGGTCTGAACTCCCTTTGCCCGGAAAGAAAAAAAAAAAATTGTTGGTTCTGGATTTCTTAAGGGTTTCAAATTAGAGCATTTTTTCTCGAAAATGTTAACACTTTTATGGAAAATTGACTGATTATTTTGGCAAATTGACTGAATGTTTCGGAAAATCAACAAAATTAATTGACAATAAAATTAGCTCAGAAGCCCACAAATCAGTACATGCTATAATTAAAATGTTACAATTATTCAAAGTCGCCCAACGGGGGAGGGGGAGGACTAAAAGGGGAAGCGACCTCTCCAACTGCTCCCCTGGCTCATCCCTGTCGTTTATAGATAAATGCAAATTTGTGTTACACCCCCAAAATTTGCACTGATGAAGTAAGTTGCTGCTAAGCTGGAAATTCCTTTCATTTTCGGGAAATTTCCTTCATTTTTGGGAAATGTTTTTCAATTTTTACCTTCCAACCAGGCAGGAACGTGAAATCCTCTCTGGCAGTATCCCCCTGTCCCCACCTCCTATGTCTCTGGAATGCAATTTTCGGAAAATTCCCTTCAATTTCGAACAATTTTCGGGAAATTCTATTCCTCTTTAGACAATTTTCGGGAAATTTTGCCAAAAATACGACAATTTTCTTCAATTTACTTCCATTGCTTGTTTAATCGTCTCTTTTGTCACCTATCCTCTGTTTTTTTCTTCTAGCGCTCTCCCTTTCCCCTCCCTGGCTACATCCCTGGATTAAGTTTGAAAGGAACCAAAGAGATTAATTATTAACCAATTCCCTGACTTTGCATTACCGTCCGTCTTTCAGGTCAGTCGTTTGAAACGTTTTGAAATACCGGCGTTTCAAAACGTTTGAAATACCAGCGTTTCAAAACGTTTGAAATACCGGTGTGTATGTATGTATTATGTTAGTTGATTATTTAAAACGTTTGAAATACCAGCTCTGCGGCCGATGATGGTATCCCAAGAGTACGCTGTCAAGATAGCCCTCATAATATATGTAAATGATTGGAAGAATCCTCCCTAACAACATGCATCCCCAAGGGGATACCATTTTCCTACTGTTTTGTTGGTTTTTGATGATGGACCTTATGTGCAAATCATAAGTTTGTACATTCAGATGTTATATACTGCACATAATTATGTTAGTTGATTATCTAAAACCCAAATATCCACGTGGATTATTTGTGTTCATACAAGGTTGGAGGAAGGGCGTATGAAGGGTCACTTCCCGGTTGCTGGTTGCAAGAGAACAATCGCACTGGTAAAATCAAGCTATGTCAAACGTTGCTGCTAATCAGGAAAGCTTTCATTTTCAGGAAATTTTACGTCAACCGGGCAGAAAGCATGCAACCGGCAGGTGAAAGCCAATTAGGATAGACGGTACGAGTGATGGGTAGGGGAGGGTGTGTCAGTCGTCACCCCTCCACTTCCTACGCCTCTGGTTGAAGGGGATTTAGTACCTATCATGGGTGTGGCTAAGGGTGATCGAAAGGGTTGGATGACTCAAAAAAAGTGGAATAAGGTAAAAAAGGGTCAATAATAGGCTAAACGGTCCAAATGTTTTCCCTCGGCGACCCCCACTGAGCAGAAAGGCTGGTTACATCCATGGACATACATGTTGCAAAAGGAGAGGGGGAGGTCGAGATACCCCCTATAAGTAAAATAAGTTGAAATAAAGGTCCATAAAATATATTAAAAGGTCCAAAATATTTTTCTTCTTGGACGGATTCCCCCAATCCGAAAGGCTGGCTACACCCCTACCTATATGAACCTATGTGTCTCTTTTAAAGACTGATTAGATAAAGTTTGTGCCGCTTTAGGTAGCACAGCACGAATCAATTGTTACTCCGCATCGTTAGACTGCTCTAAGCAAAAAGGCTGATTAAACATATGTGAGTGTGGGTACGGATTAGATCAAGTGGAATAAGTTGCTACTGCGGAGGAAGGTGATGATAATGGAGAGGGATTGTTCTTGAAGAGATCAAAAATGGATCCGATCGGGTGTAAGAGGAAAGGAGTGATCTGGAGTTAAGGTATAAGGGACAGGTTGAGAGGATATGCTTGATCGATAGGTCAATGTTGCAAGTAGGGCAGAGAGGTTTGGGAGAGCCTGATAGGAGGTAAATGGATGAGAAAGGAGTGACCAAGACATATGCGGGTGATGACAACATCTTCTCTGCGATTGCGACTGCGTAAGGGAGAGTTGGTCCCTACTTTGGGATTGATAGTGTGGTGTTTATTACTAAGTCTCAAGATTCCAGGAGTCTTGCCAGGTCTTCATGAGTTAGCTGGAAATGTTGAGGCAAAAGTTGGGAGTACGGAATAAGGATTGGTAAAATATGGTTCGACAGAGCGTTGTTGGCTGCTCTGTCGACCCTTTTGTTCCCAGGGATACCGACGTGGCTGGCGATCCAGAAGAAGTTGATTTTCTTCCCTGAGGAAGAGAGAATAAATTTTGTTTAGGATTTGAAAGATTAGCGGATTAGACCAGCACATGTTTAGGTGCCTGTGAGAACTGTTTTGGGAGTCAGAGTAGATGACGAAGCGGGAGCGGGAGGAGATCTAGTTCTGTGAAGTTTAAAGCTAGGAGGGTAGCCTTGGCCTCAGCATAATAGATGGAGGCACCATCTGCAGATGAGTGGGGAGAGAGAGAGAGAGAGAGGAGAGAGAGAGAGAGTAGGGAGAGAGGAGAGAGAGATACCTTTATCTGGTAATCTTGAAGAAAAGATGAGGCCGTGACAGGCGGCGGCAGCTGCAGAGGAGCATTCCGTGTGGAAACGTCAGTGAACAAGTGAAGACGAAGGAGTAGTCGTGGAAGTGTTTACAGAGTTGGCAGTATTTTGAGCGAATTTTTTTTACTGGGTTGTGAAGAGCATTCGTGTAGTAAGTGAGGCTTAGGAAGACTTGAAGGGTGGGGGGGGGGGGGCAGGTATAACCCAGGCGGGAGTGGGTGATAGTGTGCCTGGCTATAGAGAATATGTTCATGTTGCCTGCAGGAAAATTGAAGGGGAGGGAAGGTGTTATGTGTTATGTTAGGTTTTAAAAGCGTAACATTTTCGTTATTGTTAAGGTTTTAAAAGCTTAATAATCATTCCGATTCGAAATGTTCGCGAAACGTACGCAAAAATGTTGTATTTGTACATACGTATGCGAGCGTGCTATCCACTGATGTCATGCATCGCTGAATTAAGTTGATTGATTGAGAGATTGAGAGAGAGAGAGATTGAGAGAGAGAGAGAGATTGAGAGAGAGAGAGAGAGATTGAGAGAGAGAGAGAGAGGATCCGAGAGAGAGAGACCACTTTATCTACACTTTGTGGGTAGGAAGGTAGGTAGGTGGGTGGGTGGGTGGGTGGGTGGGTGGGTGGGTGGGAGGGAGGGAGAGGAGGGGGGAGGGAGGGGAGGGAGGGGAGGGGAGGAGGGGAGGGGAGGGGAGGGTGGGAGGTAGGGAGAGGGAGGGACGAAGGGAGGGAGGGAGGGAGGGGAGGGATGGAGGGATGGAGAGAGGGGGGGGGGAGGGGGAGGGAGGAGGGAGGGAGGGAGGGGGGGAGGAGAGGGGAGGGAGGGGAGGGGAGGGGAGGAGGGAGGAGGGGGAGGGAGGAGGGAGGGAGGGAGGGAGGGAGGAGGGGAGGGAGGAGGAGGGAGGGAGGGGAGGGAGGGGAGGGGGAGGGGAGGGAGGGGAGGGAGGAGGAGGGAGGGAGGAGGGGAGGGAGGAGGAGGGGAGGAGGGAGGGGAGGGAGGGAGGGGGAGGGAGGGAGGAGGGGAGGGAGGGAGGGAGGGGAGGGAGAGAGGGAGGGAGGGAGGGAGGGAGGGGAGGGGAGGGGGGAGTATTGCGACGTTTCCGGAAGCCGCTTTGGTGAGGGGAGAGGATTCTGTTGGTCTCAGGGAACCACTGTCTCTGGATAATGATCCTTTCCATAATTTTACAGAGACAGCAGGTGAGGGCGATGGGGCGGTAGGTGGAGGGGTCGGTATTGTCCTTCTCCGGTTTGAAGATAGGGATGATGATAGCTGTCCTCCAGAGCGAGGGAAAGGAGTGTGAGGACCAAATGTGGTTGAAGATGGTGAGTAGGATAGTGGTGGCCTTGTTGGGGAGGTGTTTCAGGAACTGGCGGTTTTGCAGTCATCAATGAACCAGGGGTTGGGGTGGTTACGGAGTTTGGAGGTTTTGGGAATGAAGCAGGTGGCGATGTTGATAAGGATGTTACTGAAGTTTGACATAGGATCCTCACCCTCGAGGAGATGGGGGGGGGGGAGGTGCGAGTTGCAGAGAGTTTCGGCCTTCTCGAGGTTCCAAATGGGGTGTGGTCTGTGGGGTTTGATGGTTAGAGTGAATAAGAAGAGGGTAATGGTCACTACCACAGAGATTAGCAGTGACCTTCTAGTTTGTTGGTTTGATGTTTAGCCAGGTTGGCTTGAGTTTGTTGGCATTAGAGGTGTTGGGAGTAGGGAACGGCGGGGGTCTTAGAGAATGAAGGAAGGTTGGGGAGAGAAGTGGTGGAGGTGGTTTGGGTAATGGGTGTGATTGGGTTGTTGGCAATGGTAATGGGCTTTGGATTGGGTATGGTAAGAAGAGCCAAATGAGGTCGGTTTGCGCATGTGAGTCAGTTTTAGTTGTGTTAGGGGGCGGTATTGGTATTAGAGTAGACTGCGCTCGAGTAGGAAGGTTTGATGTGGAGGGAAGTCAGGAATTGCTTCCTGGCCTCCTGGTAAGTGATGTTGGGATTAAGGGTTTTCAGTTTGGTTATCTGCTTTTCCTGAAGCCAGGTAGGGCAGTCTTTTGAGAAGGAGGGATGGTTGGCTGGGTGAGGCCTCTGGGTAAGTGAGGTTGGGATTAAGGGTTTTCAGTTTGGTTATCTGTTTTTGCTGAAGCCAGGTGGGGCAGTCTTTTGAGAAGGAAGGATGGTTGGCTGGGTGAGACCTCCGGGTAAGTGATGTTGGGATTAAGGGTTTTCAGTTTGGTTATCTGCTTTTCCTGAAGCCAGGTGGGGCAGTCTTTTGAAAAGGAGGGATGGTTGGCTGGGTGAGCACCGTCGCAATTGGTGCAGAGTGGGGTGTTGGTGCATGGGGCTCTGTCATGGTCCGGGACTTCACAGTTGCCACAGCGCGCTTGACTGCGACAGATGTCTTTTCCCCTTTTTCCATGGTCATACTTCTGACACTTATGACAATGGAGGGGGGGGGGAGCTGAATTCCAAACTGTGTGATAGATTTGAAGTCAATTGTGTCTAGTTGATATAGGTGATCGATTGAACAATGTGGTAAAGTAGCCTATTTAAACATGTACAGTAGGGGGGATGACGAGTTTAAGACCACGATCTAGTGGTGAGTTCACATTAAGAATTTAAATTAGAGGAAGAATTCTTGGCTTTATCAACTAATCTATGCAGAGGTTTACAGGTCATGTTTTAAAGCAATAGCAACTTTGAGCCCCAGTTGTGCGAATGACTCTTTGATTTCAATCCCTGCCCCCCCACCCCCTCCCCCTGGTTGTGGGAATGAATCTGTGATTGGTAGGTGCTAATACACTATAAATATATGTGTTTTAAACTGACAAGTTTTTACATTTAGTTTTTAAATGTTTATAGATATATTGGGTATTTTACATCCAGTCTTCAACAGTTACGGTTATATAGAGATAATCTACATGCGAAAAACTGACAGTTGAAGACCAGGTGGAAATTGAACCAGGGACATCTAACTTGCCAAGTTAGATGTCCCTGGTTCAATTCCACCTGGTCTTCAACTGTCAGTTTTTTCATGCAGATTATCTCTATATAAACAACTGTTGAAGACTAGAATAAAATACCCAATATAACTAAATATATATATATATATATATATATATATATATATATATATATATATATATATATATATATATATATATATATATATATATATATATATATATATATATATATATATATATATATATATATATATATAATATATATATATAATATATATATATACACATAAGCATGTCACATAAGAAGTAAAACTGGCATGCGCTTGTAACGATTTAAAACGTTCAAGATTTTTTCACTAATACCCACACACTCATTGATATGTATGATTTCGACACCATTTTTGAGTCATGATGAATCAATGTGCCAAATTTGACATGCCACTGCTGTACAGTGCACGAGATACTATGCTTACAAGCAGTTTTCAGTAAAACCACATCATGCCCCGCCCACATTTCATATCTGTGATTTTAAACATTTTTATAACATAGGCATCTATACCAACCCTAACACCTTATTTATGTCAGAGAACATGCAGGACAGATATATGGTTATCAAACTATGAATATTTCAATAATTTTACATTTTGCCCTTCCCACTCATTAATATGCACGATATTGATACTAAAAACAATAGGTACCGTCTATGGGTCATGATGCATCTATATGCCAAATATGACAGGGCATATACTGTTCAGGAGATATCGTGTTTACAAGCAAAGCTCGCGTGACTCTGTGACAGACATACACGCACTCACACACACAAAAATATACACACACACACATACACACCTACACTGTGCAGATGACTGAATAGGTTCCTGGTGCTGATAGTATCGGAACCAAAAAAAAACTTGAACGGTAAATACCGTCATGGTTCGCATGCCCATGCAAATTGACACCCATATTATATGACCCGGCCAATTATAAAAATGGCATCTCACACTAAGTCCCACATGGCATCCCATGTACCACATGGCATCTCACCCCATGTCCCACATGCCATCCCACTGGTATTCCACATGGCATCCCATCCCATGTCCAACATGGCATTCCACCATATCTTCCACATGGCATCCCACCCCATGTCCCACATGACATCCCATGTCCCATGTGGCATTCCATCATATGTTCCACAGGACATCCCATCCTATGACCCACATGGCATTCCACCCTATGTCCAACATCCCATGTACCAAATGACATCCCACCTCATGTCCCACATGACATCCCATGCCTTGTCCCACATGGCATTCCACCATATCTCCCACATGGCAAGCCACCATAGTGTCTCACATGGCATTCCACCATATGTCCCACATGGCATTCCACCATATGTCCCACATGGCATCCCACGCTATGACCCACATGGATCCCATCCTACATGTATGTTTCACATTAATCCAACCATATGTACCACATGACATCCCTCCCTATGTCCCACATGGCATCCCTCCCTGTGTCCCGCATCAGAGGCTTCCCACCTGATGTTCCACATAGCATCCCACCATATATTCCACATGGTATCCCTCCTAATGTCCCAATGACATTCTACTTAATGTCCCACATGGCATCACATCCCATGTCCCACATCCCATGTCCCCATGGCCTCCTACCCTATGTCCCACATAGCCTCCTACCCTATGTCACACATGGCATCCTACCTTATGTCACACATGGCATCCTACCTTGTCACACATGGCATCCCTACCTATGTCACACTCTTGAGTTACTCGTGTCATCCCACCATGTCCCACATGGCGTTCTACTCTGTTCCACATGGCATCCCACCCCATGTCCCACATGGCATCCCATTCCACGTCCCATATGGCATCCCACCCCATGTCCCACATGACATCCCATAGGCTCCATAAGTCTCATCCTAGCTATGACAGTCCCTGATTGAGCATACTATGTATGAAAGTGTCAGTTCATATAATAACTTATATGCAAATGACTTGTTGAAATGGGTTGGGATGCCATGTCCCACATGACATCTCATGTCCCACATGACATTCCATCCCATGGCAATCCACCCTATGTCCTGCATGGCATTCCACCACATATCCTACGTGGCATTCCACCCTGTTCCACATGGCATCCCCCCCATGTCCCACATGGCATCCCACCATGTCCCCATGGCATCCCACCCATGTCCCACATGGTATCCCACCATGTCCCACCACCCTATGTCTGACATGACATCCCATAAGCTCCATAAGAAGTCTCATCCTAGCTATCACAGTCCCTGATTGAGCATACTATGTATTAAAGTGTCAGTTCATATAATAACTTATATGCAAATGAGTTGCTGAATAAGAAA
>JAIGNY010002125.1:0-15000 GCA_020152595.1 Chiridota heheva
GGTTCTGATTTAAGTGCCAATCTTTAGCTTCTGATTAAGTGTCCATCTATAGGTTCTTTGCCCATTTCGTTGAGAATTCTGAAGTTATGTATATGATTGATTGCAACCATTTCAGATGTAAGTGTAAGTTATTTATAGAGTATTTTTGACGGCTTGTCTTGTCAAACCTTTTTATCTGTATATAAAATGGTTATTGAAATTGCATATACTTTATCAGCTCCCTGTTTATGCAAATGATTCTCAAACCATGAACATAATTTTTGTTTTTTCAGATTGTATATTCAATGGTGACATTATATATTATATTTTCCCAATGTTTTGAGAATGAAATATGTATTGTAAATATAATAACACAACTACAAAGTGGTAACTGACAAATATGGGTTATTCTTTTGTGTTTTTCTTTTCTTTTCCTTTAGTCATTTATTAGTTGTTGTATTTGATGGGACAGGCACATAGCCAAGGACAAGCTCATAGCCACTTGAACAATATTAAACGGTTCTTTCCCATATCGTCTTTTAAGCCAGATCTAACCGCGAAACCAGCCCATCCTTTCAAACTTCTCAATGGGACCTAGATAGCTGGCCATAAAACTACTCCTTTATCCTTCTTTACATGTTTTTCCTTATATATGTATATATATATATATATATATATATATATGTACATATATATATATATATATATATATATATATATATATACAAAACAAAATAGGAAAAAATGACAATGTCTCTAGCCAACAGATTATTTTATAAAACCAAATATTTCGAAAACTCCCGTTTCCTTCTTCAGTGGTATGAAGTCAAATGACGCTAGAAGATAACAGCGATGATAGCTTGCACGTTAGCACATTTCAAAGAGTGCCACAAATCGTAAGCGTAAAATAGTAGGCGCAAAAAGGGAAAAGCGTGCAGAGTAAAAAACCGGCGCCAAAATGCGCTACGGCACGAAAACAACAGAAGGATTAATGAGACGAAGTGGAAACATTTTCCCTAGAAAAATATTATTACGTCATCTATGGACATACGCGGGATTTTATGGGGAAAAGGGGCACTTACCTCACTTTTTCCCAAATTTATATCTTTGGTATGGTGAGTTTTGCATCTTAGCATGATTTTGTGGTCCCCCTCCCTCTACTTTTGACTTTGCACCCACTTTTGGTGGACAAATCCAACCCCATGTCTATGGACATTACATTTTGCTGCTATTTTTATTTTAATCCCCTCCCGTTCTACAAATGAAAAATGCTTTAGAATCTTTGATCAGACAGGTTCTACAAAAATGTATCCAACGTCATTAACTACAAAAAGATGAAGAATTTTTATGAAGAAACATTATATTTAACAAGAAATTTCCCCCAACAAATATTTTTCTAAAAAATTGTCTAATAATCAAGTTTGAGTAAATATGGGGCATGAAAGGATCCCAAGTAGAGTGCGTCTCCCGTATCCAGGACCTCACTCACAAATTCTACGGCCTCACCGGTGGGGTCATGAAGACTATTGTCTACCTACTGTGGTGTAGCGGTTATCATACATGTCTACAGACCACGAGGCCCTGTGTTCAAACCTGGGTTGGGTAGACACGCCAGTGCACCACAACTGGTTATCAAAGGCCGTGGACATTGACTTGGTTGTCGACAATATGTCTGTCCGTACGTCGTACCTGTGTTCTCGTCCGGGTCGTATTAAGCGTTTCGTGATAGCATTGTTAGGCCTACTATCAGACTATCATAACCCAATGCGCAGGCGACGACCCCGTCATTGTAATTGTGTGTTCACTCGTCGTCGTCGTCGGATAAGGTTACACCCTGACTGGCGTTTGTAAACCTTTGTCCCTTTTATCTGTATGTAATAGTGCTTTATCTGATAGTGCTCCTGATACCTACAGGCAACCTCTCTGAGTTTCTCGTCCTGTTTGTTATTATTGTACCGTTTAGAGATATATGTGTATGTTCAACTTTTAACTGCTGCTGTATATAGTACCAAGAAACCATCATGTCAATTTATGTAGTGTTTCAATCTGTATTTTTAGATTTGTTTCTGGATATATATTTTTATCATTGGTGAATGTTTCTTTCATTTGATATCCGACAGTGCAGTTACATAGATACTGTAAGCTACAAAACATGGATAGGCTACAGTACATTGAACTTGTTTATATATACAATTAACTATAACTAACTATAACCTCCACTTGATATATGTCTACCGTGCATCACTGGTTTTCAGCCACTTGTCTTTGAAACTACATCAATACATCTGATCACACAATGAGAAGTGTTTATTTATTTCTTCTCCTCATTGGAGCTGTGCTTTTTAACAATCACCCAACTGAAAAGCTGTCTTATACAAGGGATGAACTATTAAATCTTCGACACTAAAGTCCATTGCTACCTGATGGTGTACATGAATTACTAAATATATATATATATCCTTCCAAATAAGCGTAAGCCTACTAAGAAAGGTTCTAAAGGGAGTAAGCGACGAACCAGAAACAAGAACAAATTCATCCAAGCTTCAACTGTAGCTGTTGCTTCACCTGCAGCTGCACCTACAATACCCCTAACAATTCCAAATGCATCTAATCAGTTGAATATACGTCACTGGAACACCCATTCTATTTGCAATAAGTCCCACTACTGTCTTGATTATGTACTTGAACATGATGTTGACATTATGTTTCTCACAGAGACCTGGCTCCACCCTGATGATGCCGTTGTAATCGGTGAATTGACCTCACCTAGGTGTGCCTTTATTAATGTCCCAAGAGTGTCTGAGACTGATCATCATGGGGGAATAGGGATTTTATATAAGAATGAACTCAAAATGAAACATGTCACCTCTTCTCTACCTGCTACTTCAAGTTTTGAATATGCTTTGATTTAAAATACATCACGCACTCTTCAGTTCATTGTGATATACAGACCACCGCCTTCACCTCGTAATGGGTTTACCATATCTGGCTTCTTATCAGAATTTGAAGACTTCATTGATGCTGTTAACTTACTGCCCGGACATCTTGTGTTACTTGGTGATCTTAATATTCACTTTTATCAGCCCAACAAATCTGATGTCGGCCATGTCTTATCTCACTGCCGTAGATCTGGTTCAACATATTTCTGAACCCACTCACACTCTTGGACATATATTGGATCCTGTAATTACTAAAGCTGATGATCACATTATTTCTAACGTGACTATTCATAGAAACCTTGAATCGGATCACTATATAATTTGCTGCACTTTGAACATACCTAAAGCTTGTACCATTCGCAAAACATTTACTTTCAGGAAATATCAGGATATCGACCGCATTGCTTTCGCCCGTGACCTATGCAGGAAATTCACCTCTATTAAGAATAGTGAAATAAATCACATGAACACAAATCTAAATGGTAATGATGCATTATCTGATTTTGATTCAGTCATCCATGATATTCTTGATACACATGCCCCATTACAAACTAAGTCGTTCCAATCAAAACGTCAACCCAAATGGTATAACTCAGAGAGTGTATCTGCTCGTCGCGAACGTAACCGCTGTGAAAGGAAACACCGGAAACACAAAACTGATATCTTGTTTGATGACCTCAAATCCGCCAAACAAAATGTCAAAGGCTGTGTTGTAAAAGCAAAGACTACGTTCTACACTGATATGCTCTCTAATTGCACTACTAAGGACGCTTTCAAAACTATCACAACTCTTCTGAATAACAAAGATCGCCGACTACCAGTTCATGACTCCCCAGAGAACCTAGCAAATGAATTTTCTGGATTCTTCAGCGACAAAGTAAACACGATTATGGAACTCATTGATCAACAATCATCTGTGACAAATAATCATCGTGCTGAAAGTATACAAACTTTACACATGTTTGAATCGTTTAAACCAATTTCTACTGTTGATCTGGCTGCAATTATACGTCGCTCTCCTTCAAAATCGTGCTCTCTGGATCAACTCCCTACTTGGTTTCTGGAACAACATCTTGATATTCTGTTACCTAAGCTGACTAACATTGTAATTCTCTCGCTCTCCACAGGTGAATTTCCTGATTCACTTAAAGAAGCTGTGGTCACCCCAGTTTTGAAGAAATCCACTCTTGACAAGAATAATTTAAAGAACTACCGGCCTGTCTCAAACCTACAATTTAATTCCAAGATAATTTAAAAGGTCATGGCTGCTCAATTAACTGATTAAATGATCATATCAACGAACATGAAATAGCTGAACCTCTGCAGTCTGCATACAAATCTAATCACTCAACAGAAACGGCCCTTCTCAATGTGCAAGATGAAATCCTGAAAGCTGTTGATGATCAAAAAGGAGTTATGTTGCTGCTGCTTGACTTATCAGCAGCTTTCGACACGGTTGTTTATATTATTCCTTGTGAACGCCTAGAAAAAGGGTTTGGAATCACAGGAACTGCTCTTGAGTGGGTTAAGTCTTATCTGCGCGAAAGGACCAGCCGTGTTCGCATAGCTGATGCACTATCAGATTATAATCACATTTCTTTTGGATTACCACAGGGATCGGTTATTGGCCCTTTGATGTTCACACTCTACAGCTCTATACCACACCACTTGGTGAAATTCTTAGGAAGCACGGTGTTAAATACCACATGTATGCCGATGACATTCAATATTTCTCAACTTTGACCTTACTGATATCGTTGATATACAGCATACACTAACCAGACTCACAAGTTGTGTTTTTGATAATCAATCATGAATGACTGCTAATAAACTTAAACTTAGCGAAGACGAAACTGAATTTTTCATCTCTGCATCACCACAACATCTTTCACTGCATCTAGTTCAAAACATCACACTGACTGTTGGAAATGCATTGATAAAACAGTCAAATAGTGTCCGCAACCTCGGTTTCTACTTTGACTCGTCCTTTAAAATGACCAATCAAATATCCAAACTTAGTTCAACTGTCAACCTTTACATTCGTAATTTATGGCGTATTCGACGATTCATTAATGTTGACACTTGTCACAGAGCTGTGAGAGCCTTGATTTCCTCACGCCTTGATTATTGTAACTCTTTGTACAGCGGACTAAACAAGAAAGATCTTGATAAGCTTCAGCACTTACAAAATAAGGCTGCTAGACTCGTCTGCTCTCCCTCCACGTATGCACTCCGCGCCTCTGCTCGAAGAACTTCATTGGCCTCTGTTAATAAAAAAAATTCATTTTTAAAGTACTCTTACTTGTCTTCAAATCACTCAACAGTGTTTGCCCTAGCTATATCTCAGACTGTATAGATGTCCACGTTCCAGCGCGTCCCACTCGCTCAGCTGCTGCTATTACACTAAATCGTCCCAGGACCAGGCAGCCAGGAAACTTGCTGGCGACAGGACTTTTTCGGCATCAGCTCCAAAATTCTGGAATGCTCTTCCAATGGACTTAAAGAACTGTACACCTTCTCTGTCTTTTAGAAAGAATCTAAAGACATACTTATTTTCAAACTCTGCCTGAACAATTGCTTGCTCATACACATCATATTCTGTTGACTGTATTTCTTTGTTAATTTGTATATGTTATTGTTGTAATGCGCTTTGTATCCTCTGGTAAAAGCGCAATAGCAAATGTTCTTTATCATTATTATTATTATGGCTTAGCTTAATGAGAGTTAAAATGATTACATAACGCTACATAATACACACGTTACCTTTTCAAAGGTATGACCTTGACGGTACTCTACCATGTCTACCTGCAAATGGCGTATAGAGCATGGCGTATCATGAAATACGTCTACTAACTGTGGTGTAGCGGTTATCATACCTGTCTACAGACCACGAGGCCCTGGCTTCAAGCCTGGGTTGGGTAGACACGCCAGTGCACCACAAGTGTGTATCAAAGGCCGTGGACATTGACTTGGTTGTCGAAGTTATGTCTGTCCGTACGTCGTATCTGTGTTCTCGTCCTGGTCGTATTAAGCGTTTCGTGATAGCATTGTTACTATCACAACCAAATACGCAGGCGACGACCCCGCCATTGTAATTGTGTGTTCACTCGTCGTCGTGAAATACGTTGAGAAGGTATTATCAGATAGTTGCATTTACCTTTACAGCCTGGTCTCTGAGCCATGGCTTTGATGACAGAAAATCAAACAGTCCAAAGTGGGATCGAACACCAGTAAATGCTAATGCCACCCAGTACCCTCCTCTTCGGCTGGGGCTGATGTTGTCGGGCATACCTGGAAGACTATCTTCAAAGACCTCATAACTGCCGGCCTTCTCACCTTTAAGATGGTATCTGTAGATTCAATGAAGGTTCGAGATAAAAAGGTTGAAGCTTATCTTAAAGTAATTTCTGTTTCTAGCTATTATGTCAAGCCCTCCGTTTCTCAACGCCATTGTATGTCCATGGCGTAACAGGTAACAGGAGGGCGGAAATGGTGGGTAAACCCCATAGGCCCGGCCCGAGTGTCATAATCTTAAGGATATACTCCCTTTTTCTATCAAGAAAAGGATGAAAATTCCTTTATCCAGTAATGGATCAAGGGAGAAGGGTACGGGGCAGTGGCGTGTCTAAGGGGCATAATTAATTGAGATATCAAATGAATCCTAAGAAACAGATGGTGCCATTTTTAATTCGTATGGACTAAATTAATTTTAATTTTGGAAAGAAACTCTTCCAGATTGCACTGAAAGTCTATCATTTTGGACCAAATATCTTCAATTTGGGTCCAAAAATATTCAATTTTGGATCACAATTCTTGGATATTCGTCCAGAACACGAAAAGGTAGACATGCCCCTGGTACGGGGTCTTACACGAGGTGTCTTATGCGAGTCATGCAGCCGTCTTTATCAACAACAACCAAGTAAAGTCAAGCGAGAATTTTCAGATCGCAACGATTTGTTTCATATAACAACTGAACAATACTTCGACGATTTTGATTATACATTGTTTTCTGTTGTAATCCATACAGCCATAGGCCTATAGATCTACCCTCTGCCAAGCAATACTTTGAAAACTTCTAAAAATGTTTTGCTGTAATTTCTTAATCAGGGAGGGGCACCAGCAAGTGTTACTACCACCACCCCTCGATCCCTTCCGGGAAACATAGCCACTCCCCGTTTGTAATTTTCTTTAATTTGTCGGGAGTGATAAGGAAAATATTAGATATAACTGACATAATCCCCACTTTTCCCCCTCTCCGTCTTCCCTATAGGGGAGGCTAGCCAGTTGCGTATTCAGCTTTCAGTGCCAGGGGACAAACGATAAAAATATTCTTACAACAATTCGATAGGAGAATAGTCATCACCATATTGGGGTGCTATTTAAAAAGACCATTAAGCCTATCAAATTTGGGCGAAATATCAGGGGGACCAAGCGAAAAAGTGTTTGGTGAGCAGTTCTGTCATTAATAATGGAATTTGGGACAAGGGTGCAGAGTCGCATAAGCGGTCAGCAGGGGAAACGGATTTCATCTTCTCTATTTTATATTTCGATTGGGAAATCTAGGAAATTATTAACAAAAAATTGAAGCAAATTTTAGCAAAAACATTTGGAAATTTTAGTACAATTTGGCATCATTTTATGATAATTGATGAAAATTTACCAAAAATTGAAGAAAAATTGCCTTAAAATGAAGAAAATTAAAAAAAATGCACGAAAATTAAAAAATTTCCCTAAACATTGAAAGAGATATTCCAAACATTGAAGAAAATTTCCCAAAAATTGATGAAAATTGAACAAAAATTTATGGTTTCTGGTTATCATTGGAGTTCTCAGAACCCCCCGCCCCTGATATGTATAGCATATCATATACTGGTATATCCCGCTATTTACATTTTGCTTACGGATTTTTGCCAGGAGCAAGTCTCCCCTGACCCTACTGAATGCGCCACTCAGACTAGCCCTTGTGTCAGACAAACCATTGTTGCTAGAGTCCTATTGTTACATGCAATATGATATGATATGATATGTGGAATTAATATGGCGCATTTTCTAGTTTAAAGAACTATTCAAATGCGCTCTACCTTTTCTCATAACTTTCACGGACTGTCAAGTAGCGACGGTCTTGAGTTTCGCAAGAATGACTTCATACAAAAGTTTTTGGTGCATTTCCAGAATATCTCGCAAGCAAAGCAGCTCCAGAATTTTCTCGGGCTGACGTAACTTTCTAGAATGATATGATTACAACATGATTTTAAATCAATCTTCGATGATCACTGCGGGAGAGGTTTCTAGAATAAACCAAGAATTGTGTATATAAGAGACTATTTTCAAGACATTTGTCGAGGTTTCATAAATTGGCGATTGTGTGCGTGCTCTCATCAAGAATCAGTGATAACTGCCTTCATTATGGGTAACCACTATCAATCACCATTGACCTGTAGACTTCTGCTTAGATCAAAATTATCAGAGATCTCTCAATGCCTTAAACTGTCTGCCGAAATAATATCCTTTAAAGTGGATCTACAGCTGTTTATAAATTTCATCAAGGAGTTCCTATCCTAATGTCCTATCTATATATCTTACGGACTTTAAACTGTAAGATAATTCATGGTATCAGGATTGTTTATTATTGACATCATGATGGAAGAAGATCAAGATATACAAGATTTTTCGCGGGACTGGATCAGATTGGAATACCTCAAAATCAACCGTCGGTCCAAAGAGGTCAAGAAGACAAGAAAGATAGCTGCATCTTCTTCACCCATGTCGAGCTATTAAATTAGGTTTAACAAATTAAGTATTCACTGTAAAAAAAAATGATATTTGAACAGAAAGCTGTGAAGTACTGAGCCCGGTAAGTGACAAGGACAAATCTTTTTGATCTTGTTCCCACGAGATATTATCTCGTTCCCACGAGATATTATCTCGTTCCCACGAGATATTATCTCGTTCCCACGAGATATTTTCTCGTTCCCACGAAATATTATCTCGTTCTTACTAGATATTATCTCTTTCCTACGAGATATTATTTCGTTCCCACGAGATATTATCTCGTTCCCACTAGACGGTTCCCACAAGATATTATCTCGTTCCCACGAGATATTATTTCGTTCCCACGAGATATTATCTCGTGCCCACGAGATGTTATAATAAAATATCTCGTGGGAACGAGATGATATTTCATGGGAACGTGATAAAAAATTATTTTCTTCGCGGGCTCCGTAGTGAAGTAATAGATTAACTTTAAATTTAAAAGCCACTCATCTTGTTGTTGTTTTTATTGACATTCTCCTGTTTCTTTTGATATCACTGGTCCATAACACTATTTTGATTTTTTTCTTCTTCAAATGTCACAACGAGTTTACAACCTTTGAAATTTTGTCTAAACTTTTTGAAAAAAGACCCTATAAAATACTTACAAACCCTAAAAAATACTTACAAAATGTGACTTACTTAATGACTCTAAATCTCGTAGATTCACAAACAAGAAGGAAATTCTTATTGGCGGACAGTAGAATACCGTTTGGAAAATAGAGATCCCCGATTGCTACGTCGCTTATACCATCTTCTGGGTTGTAGCGCATTATTCTGTAGGGAGAACATGTAACATTTCTTAAGTTACCAATGGAATTGGAAAAAGTGTTTGTTATCCTCATCATAAAAACTGTTCCTCAACCAATTAAGCAAATTTAAGTGATGATGATTGTTAATTATCTAAACCATGGAGGTATCCCACGACCATGTGAGCTTTGGGAGGTAAAAGTGTTACCAGAGACCGAGGGATAAAGTGGCATTTCCCTGGTCCGAGTAACAACACTTCTTCAGTTTAGCAAACTGTTAATCTGTTTAAGAAAATCTAATCAATAACTTTGTATTATTCTGATTTAAATTTATAAGAAAAATATATTCAGTTTTCTTTTAGCAGTTTAGTGGAAAGAGTTGACCCCACGCATGGTTGTATCAAATTGTTGTAGTAAATTCGGGTCGATTATGTGGGGGATTGTACTTGTAAATAGATGCAGTGCCATTTCTTTTACTAGTTGAAAACTAGTGCAGTCATCAGGTTATATATGCAAATTATTCTTGTCGAGATCTTTTGATCTAGGCCTATATTTTCTTTTGATGATTTCTGAGTTGTTGTCTGATATGTATTTAAGTGTGGGTATCCTGTGGTATATGGATATTTGTCCCTATACCTTTGTAAACATTGTGTTAGAAAAAGGCTATACTCATTTGTTCCCGTGGATGTAACATAAATTATTACTACTGTCAAAGGCCGTAATTTTAGGGGACCATTCCCCCCACCCCCACTCCCTTCTCCATGTCATAATTGTTTTGAGAAGAAGAAAAAATAATCATCTAAATGACAAGCAAAATTAAAAGAAATAAAAGATATGGACGAGATCAAAATTCGAAGGAGCTAAAACCAAAGAGCTTCAACACACCTGCCATGCGGAGCAGATTCTGTAACACCGTAAGGAAAATCCTTTAAGGGTCAGTTGAAATCAGAATCGAAGAAGAAGATATCACCCTCTGGTACCCGATCGACGTCATTGCCGTACATGATTGACTTGCCGTCATAAGTTTTGCTGCTCGAAACGAGTTGTGTCGCTGTACCTGAAAGTAATTATAACGAAAATGTTTTTAAAAACAGATACTGTATTCAGTTAAAACGATTCTTTTCATGTTAGCACATAAGAACCGCCGTCTTGAACTGAGTGATAGCAGGATAGTGTCGCCGGAAGCGGGATGGTGGGTTGTGAGGGGTGGGGGACGGTGGCGGGACGGGCCTGGTCCCCTCAGTTTTCGGGAATTCCAGTTGTGGCCCCCCTATAAAATTTCCTATATTAAGGACAGAGTCTAAGCAGCAGTATTACAATATTTGATTATTTCTATTTATTCGAAATTATTACGTACCTGTTTTACAATCGACTTCATAAAGGCCCAAGTAGGCGTCGATGACGTAGAGGGAACCGTGACCGGACGTCTTTAATCCAAGCGGTCTTCCGCATGTGTTCTCATCTTCCCTCTTACCTATAGAATGATTCAATGAAGGATTCCATTTCCAGTTAATGTTTCAAGATATTTAATAAATTACTAAAAATCTGTGAGGTGTTTCATGCATAAACTTATTTAAAGGTAGGCCTATATGGAGGTGTAAAAGGTAACATAAGCGAAAATGCTTTTAAAATCATTTAAAAACCATCCAAGAAGTAAACAATTTAATGATTGATGTATTACATAATATCATTTCATGCTTGATGTATTACATAAGATCATTTTGTAATTTTTTATATTTCTATGTATATCAGAATTCTTTAAAGTGGTGCAGCAAATTCTTTGTCATGCCCTTAATACAATTTACCAGGAATAGACTTTCCCATTATTTTCAGTGACTAAGATTCAGGAAAGAAATTTAAAGAATAACATACAAACTTTTAGCTGTCCGCCCAGCGTGGCATATGATGAACAACTTTCTCTCAATGTGCAATAATAATGACAGGGTTATTTTATCAGTAGAAGACGTTCAAATGCGTTTTTCTAAGGTTAATGTACATAAAGCCATTGGGCCAGATCGTTTAAGTATTAAATTAATTAAGTTATGTTTGGCTCAAATAGTACCAAATTTCACTGAAATACAGGATACAACTGGCAGACTGGTGAGATCCCTGTTATTTGGAAAACATCCGCAATCTCTCCAGTGCCAAAATCAAATACATTTACTACCTTAAATGACTATCGTCCAGTGGCACTTACTTCGACCATAATGAAATGTCTTAAAAAACTTATTCTTAGGTTTTTGCTCAATGAGAATGGTGTTATTTTAGATCCCATGCAATTTGGCTAGAGAGACAAAAGAAGTGTTGATGATGATGCAGTCTTAATGTCTTAACCGGCCGAACCC
The DNA here is from genome assembly GCA_020152595.1 of Chiridota heheva. NCBI lineage: Eukaryota > Metazoa > Echinodermata > Holothuroidea > Apodida > Chiridotidae > Chiridota > Chiridota heheva. Next base: position 11,824 of record JAIGNY010002125.1, read on the forward strand.
CACTTTCTTCTCTACCCCCATTGTTAATTTTAATAGGCAGCCACCATCGTTTCGAACATTAATTACGAGGGTAAGTTCAACAAGGACTGGCAATCAGTCATCAACAGATCCAACATAACTGTCCAAGCGTGTCATCGCCCGTCACGAAACAAAGGTGGTTAAGCTGAATAAAGAACTAGAGGAGACCCGAAATACATCGAAGACTTGGAAGACTCAGCGGAGAAACAAAAAGCCTCAAAGCTTTTTTCTACCCTAGCTAAAGCCCAACAGTGGATGATCAACAGATCCCCCCCAGAATCCATTATTTAGTGATACATTTAGATAATTTATGATATCAATAAATGATTCATTATATCATTAGATAATTACTGATATCTGCATTTCCTCTAATGATATCTCATTTGCCACGTCTGAATAAGATATCAAGAATTAAATTTATGATATTAATAATTCAACTCTTAAATAAATTATTCAATTCTTGATATCAATAAATGAATTTTTGATATCATTAATTTAAATTAAAAACTTGTATTTTTGCCAGCATAGATTGATCAATTCTTGATATCACTATTTGGAACTTTGATATCAAGTTGAATTATTGATATCACTAAATGAATTATTGATATCATTAAATCAATTAATGATATCACTAACTCGAATTCTTGATATTATTAATTCAATTATTGATATCATTAAATCAATTATACAGTTATAGTGATATCACTAAACCGGATAAAATAAATACTGAATTAGAAGTAAAACGGCTTGACAAGCCGTTTTACTTTTTATTCAGTATTTAATGATATCATTAAATATTTCATATATTCGGGAAATACGGTCAAGCACTGGATGGAAACAACATGTGTCCATGTTGACCACGGTACGATGTCGACGACGGGATCGAAACGATCTGACATTTCGAATCATAATCGCCATCATTAATTCGACAATCATTAATTTCGCCCCCAAAAGTGAATTATTTATATCAAGAATTCAATTATTGATATTATTAATTTGATTGAATAATATCATTAAATCGAATTCAGGATATGTCGAATTAATGATATCATTAATTCCATGATTTAATGATAACATTATATCAAATTAATGATATTATTAATTCATTTTATGATATCAATAATTGAATTCTTGATATCATTAATTCAATTTTTTTGTTATCATTAATTCAATTTTTGATATCATTATTTCTCTGAATTAAAGATATCAGTAATAGATTTAATGATATCATTAATTTAACTTGTGATATCATGATATACTGAATAAAAGTAAAACAGCTTGTCATACGCCCGGGCTTGATCCAAAGGATGAAATTAATGCACAAATGACGTATAGTATCTTAATAAAAAGCCACCTTTTTAGTCCAAGCATCGGTATTGCATTATTGTACTCCTTTTATATGTGACGCGAAAAGGCAGTTTGTGTGCGCATATCTTTGGCCGACTTAAGTCCCTTCTTTTTCGTTTGAAGATAGCCATCCCTGTTTAGCATTTGACGAACAGTAATGTGTGAAACATTTAGTTCTTGTACTCCAGCAGATTTCAGTGAGCGTTTGGACAGAACGTTTCATCCTGTGGGCGTAATTTTGGCAACGCGCGTGAAAGATGCCTCTCGATGCGCTTATATCTAGTATCAACAATCCGCTTGACACAGAAATATCACATTTTTCAGCAACATCAATCACCTTACAAATAAATTTTTTGCTCAAACATTGAACAAAGCCGCTAATTGAGTGACACATGAAACCGGCATTTGCCCTACCATAAAATATATAGTTAAAAGGACAAACCTCCTCTTTTTACTCCGAATATCATAATTTTATCTTAAAATACCTAATTTTTATGAAAACAATTCCCCCTCTCTCCCCCTTCCTCAAATCCCGCCTATGTTCACCGTCCTTGATAATTGATTTCACGTGTAAAACCAAGTAGTTCACCGACTGCGCCGTTGAATTAAGGGCGGCAAACAAAAAGTTGTTTTTCTAATGTGTTCATCTTTAAATGCCCATATAAGGCAATGTAGTGGTTTAGTGGTTGGGAGCAGTGGCGTAGCTAAAAGACTAAAGGGGGACAAGAGGTAATCAGGTAATTGCAATTTCCCCCAAACTCGGAAAACATTGCAATAAAATTGCAGATTTTAATTTCTAAAATGAAAATTTAGTATGTGTTTTGGTAATCCAGATGAAAACAATCGGCCTTAGGTTCCAGCTATGTTGGGGAAAAGCAAATCACGAGGTTTTTCAATTTTGCTCAAAATAACAGACGTTTTCTACAAAATCAATCAAGTTTATGCTCAATATCCAACAAATTTTTCCTCAAATTTTTGAAGTATTTGCTCAATATCTGACACTGTTCAAACTGTCAAAATATCCTACTTTTTCATCAATACATCTCATATCTTCAACGATTTTTCCTCAAAATTTCCCTAGTTTTGCCTCAAGATATTCGACTGCCTGTGTTCGGAACGAGAACTAGTGGGTTCGATTCCCGATTCAGCAGTTATATTGTGTCCTTGGGTAGTTGAGCAAGGCACTTTATGCCGCTTACCACAGCTCCACTTTCTGTGAAAATAAGTTCCAGGATTCATCCTGCGATGGACTGGGAAGTCACATGCTCTCGTTTGCTTGCGCCATGGAAACAGAGATAAGCACCGGCCCTGTGGGCCTAATGGCCCTGGTGGATTTAAGTTTACCATGAATGCCCCTTATACTCACCGCATGGTTTCTTTCCCAGTCTTGTTATAGTCTCGTAACTTGTGTCGTTATTAATTCTGACAATTTGCCCATCATAGCTTCCTGAAAATTTTACCTGAAATAGTATCAAATAAGAAATGTTGATGGTGGATCATATTTTAATCAGTGTCTAAAACAAGAGACTTGGTGCTTAAGCATGTATAAGAGAAACCGTAAAATCTCAGCTTACGTAACTTTTCGAAAATTTCAGTTAATATTTTGTTATTCACCTTGAATAATGACGGTATCCGTCCTTAACAATCCTCCCCCCAAAAAAAAAAAAAGATAGAAATCAAAATATCCTAATAATGATAATCAAAATATCATAATAATGATAATGATAATGATAATAATAATAATAATGATAATAATAATAATAATAAAAATAATAATAATAATAATAATAATAATAATAATAATAATAATAA
>JAIGNY010002126.1:0-17928 GCA_020152595.1 Chiridota heheva
AAAGACCAACTCTCAAACTAACACCTTTATCTATATTGATGGCTCCAAGGAAGGCGACAAAGACAGCTGCTGCTGCCATGATCCAAGACATCATCCTCAGTAGCAGGCTTCTTGACTACTCATCCATCTTCAAGGCCTAGGCCATCCTCCTTGCCCTCAACTTTATTGAGTACTCCCCGCTCAGCCACTTTGCCATCTTCTCCAATACTAAGGCTGTCCTTACAAGTTCTTAACTCAATCTTAAATGGGATAACCCACCTCCCACCTTCTCTGTAAACTCTTTTCACCCACCCTCTGCAGGAAAAGTATTCTTTTTTCTGGATACCCAGCCATTTTGGCATCCCTGGCATAGCAATGACAGGGCTGATGCAGCCGCTAAGCTTGCCCTCAACCTCACCCCTATCCTATTTCCCAAAACCCTTTCTGACATCAAACCGCTTATCTCTATCCTTGTTTGTGACCGCTGGCAAACCTCATGGGACTCCCAAATTAATAAGAAACTCCACATCATCCAGCCCACCATTCTGATCAAACCCACCATCCACAACCTTTTCCGTGTCGACAACGTTCACATTATCCACCCGTCTTAAAATAGGTCACACCCACCTCACTCGCTCCCACCTCCTTATTGGCTCCCACGTCCTTATTGGCTCCCCCCAGCCCGTCTGCAACAAGTGCCATTGCACCCTTACAGTCCATCATGTTCTCCTTGCTTGCCCCCTTGTACAACCTACCCAGAGCTTCCCTCACTCCCCACAACTCAATAGCCGAGCTCTTACAGAAAAACCCTCGGGATAAAATGATCTCCTTCCTTCATCATTCTTCCCTCAACAACCATATTTAGTCCCCCTCTTCCACCCCCTTCTCTCTACTTTGTTTTTTCACCCATGCACCTCCTCTCTCTATCCCAGCTTTCTGGCCTTTAGTTCTCATGTTTCTTTCAATCTCCCCCTGTTTTCTTTCCTTCCTACCATTGGAATGATATAACCTCTCAGGCACAATTTGACCCTAGCTGTCATGGTGCTGTTAAGCCCTCATCAAACAAACAAACATACTGCATGCTAACGTATGTACCAGTTCAGGTTATTTTTACTGATTGCAGTTTTTTTAATTTGTTTCCCATTTTATTTCATATTTTCCTTACGTTTGATATATTACCGGGTATACAAAAAATAACTTTTACGTCAACACCATCTGATTGTTCGTTATACTCAGAAAAGCCTACTTACCTCATATAAAGTACTCGCTGCAAATCAGTAGTGTTAATTAACCATATGTTAAAAGCCGTTGCGTCGTACAGCAAAACAGAATCAGATAGAAATCGAGAAAACGTCTTTTTATTTCCCAGCACACGTCTCTTAGTGCAAGCAACGGCACAGCAAGATTCTGGCAAAATTATCTTACAAAAATAATTTTCTATAACAACATGCAAATGTATGTAAGTCTAATGAAGTGTACAGCAGATGACAGTCTTCTTTCCCAACAAAATGGCGATGTAAACAAAGTCATGTGACCTTATGACGTCAGCTGAAACACCTTTATTTGTCTCACCATCTCTCACCTTTTTTCCCTCCACTGATCTAACTTTACCTCTCTGGCACATTTTGACCACCACTCTTCTGGTGCAGTTAAACCAGGCGTTACCAACCAACTAATCCTTTTATCTCTGCCAGTGGGACATGCTAATTTGTCAATTAATAGAGGCCGTTGAATTGCATTGTGGACTATAATGATCATAAGTTTAAAGGTCTATGGACTCCTGCCCACCTGTTTGACAAATGAAAAAGTACTCTTAAAGAAATGGTTTAGTGGTCGAAAGAGAACTTCAGAAGGAACAATTTGGTGAAGACACTACTTCAATGTCTCATATCGTTAAGAAGATATTCAAGTTTAAAGCTCTGTCTTATCTGTGTAGAAATGACTGGTGTAGTAAGACTACTATGAAAGGTTGGTGCCCCATCCTTACTTTAACAATTGTTAATGTATTTAAAAGAAAGTTGATTTAACTTTCTTACTATTTGAATTATTTTTCCTCAAACTTTCTTCAGGTAGTAAAGTATAGTTATTTTACTAGGTTCTGTGTTACTACTTTCTTGGCATATGCAATGGTTTTTAAGCCACAAAATCGCTGGAAATATTATGATAGAATACTTTGATAATCTAAGGATGCGATGTCACAACTAGTCTTATTTCAGTGGTTTTTACATAAATGATACAAACTTTCATATATCTGTGAAATAATCCTTTCAATAAAAAAATTTGAATGATTTTGTTAACTGAAATAATTTTGTTTCTTCAACCACTGAAATAAGTCCTCTTTCATATGATTACCACTGAAATAATCCTTTCAGTTAAAACACTCCATAAGTTAACCACTGAAATAATCCTTTCATTCTGATTAAAACACTCCATAAGTTAACCACTGAAATAATCCTTTGGTTCTGATTAAAACACTCTATAAGGTAACCACTGAAATAATCCTTCATTTTTATTAAAACACTCTGTAAGTTAACCACTGAAATAATTCTTTCATTCTGATTAAAACACTTCGTAAGTTAACACTGAAATAATCTTTTCATTCTGATTAAAACTCTCCATAAGTTAAAGACTAAAATAATCCTTTTATTCTGATTAAAACACTCCATAAGTTAACAACTGAAATAATCCTTTTATTTATAAAACACAAGATACAAGATTTCTTTTTTGAATTTTCAGACTTGAAGTTTATCAGTGTTTGAATATGTATTTTTGAATATGTATTTTATTCTACATGCAAAATTTGTGATTGGACGAGAGCGCTGGTAGGTCCAAACTATTACACCAGGCTCAGAATCAAATGTCAGTCAAATCAAGAATTATCTTGAGAGCATGTTTTAAGGAAGGATCATGATCCTAGGCAAGGGAAGGATCATGATCCTAGGCAAGGGAAGGATCATGATCCTAGGCTGGGAAGGATCATGATCCTAGGCAAGGGAAGGATCATGATCCTAGGGCAAGAGAAGAATCATGATCCTAGGCAAGGGAAGGATCATGATCCTAGGCAAGGGAATGATCATGATCCTAGGCTAGGGAAGGATCATGATCCTAGGCAAGGGAAGGATCATGATCCTAGGCAAGGGAAGGATCATGATCCTAGGCAAGGGAAGGATCATGATCCTAGGCTAGGGAAGGATCATGATCCTAGGCAAGGGAAGGATCATGATCTTAGGCAAGGGAAGGATCATGATCCTAGGCAAGAGTAGGATCATGATCCTAGGCAAGGAAGAATCACGATCCTAGGCAAGGAAAGGATCATGATCCTAGGCAAGGGAAGGATCACGATCCTAGGCAAGAGTAGGATCATGATCCTAGGCAAGGAAGAATCACGATCCTAGGCAAGGAAAGGATCATGATCCTAGGCAAGGGAAGGATCACGATCCTAGGCAAGGGAAGGATCATGATCCTAGGCAAGGGAAGGATCATGATCCGAAACAGGCGACCAGATCTAACGATTAGATTCTCAAAAGACGTGAGTGAATGCAAATAAGTAACCTTGACATTATTTAGGGCATAATTTCCAGCTTGCTTGTGCCTTGCGATCCGATATCTTGCACTGGGTCTGATTGCGTGCTCGCGCTCAAATAAGAACACATGATATTGTTTTTCCTACATTCATTGTTCAAGGTTATCATCAGGGATCGTTATCCGGAGACAAATGAAAACATGCTCTAAGAATATAATTTTCCTTTTGATCTTCTCAGGGATCAGAGAACCAAGCCTTGGAAGGCGTAAATGTGACTGTTGCCCCAGGAGAGCTGGTGGCAGTTATTGGACCTGTTGGGTGTGGGAAGGTCAGTATTTTTCTGCAGTATTACAATTTTGTTAAATAACAGACTTGTAGAGCTGCTTACATAATTGGGCTTATACTACGTTGGAGATATTTGAATGGATATATTTCTCTAAAATATTTTTGTTAAATACCGTGTATAGCTCAAAACATTTCATGGAAGGGTATTATTATTATTATTAATGAATCATGACTTTGAGGGGCTTGCAGCCCAAACGTGAGAGCATATTTTTCTGTGTTTCCATAATACCCCCTCTACCCCCATTTCAATGGTGCTAAAATGGGAAGTGTCTCAAGATGAGTATCTTCAATTCCAATATTGAGACAGGGTACATATTGTACATGCGGGATTTCAAAATAACACTTACTGCAAAATTTAATTGGCACAAAATTGTTTCTTTATAATTAGAGATACTTTCTATACTAATGATGCAAATGCTGTACTTCAGAGCATTTATAGATAGTGCAATTTTGATATTATACAACATAAAAATGATTGTTGACGTATACACCTTCTATCATTCTACAAAATATTTTTTTACAATGCTTCAACATTCAACCAACCAAAATAATATTTATATTGAAACTCTCACACTTTTCATTGACAGTCCTCACTTTGCATGGCTCTGCTTGGTGAGCTACCCATACAAACTGGTGAGATATCCTTAAAAGGGCAAGTGGCTTACACATCGCAGCAGCCATGGGTGTTCTCCGGCACCCTGAAGTCGAACATAATCTTTGGACGGGAGTACAATAGAAAGAAGTATGAGGCAGCACTTTCCGCTTGTGCCTTGAAAAGGGTAAGTAAGAAGCTGATTGGTTAGTAAGCCAACTTATTCATACTCCGTGTTAAATATGAAATGGTAGGAAAAGAGCATTTGCATTTTCTGGCCCTTATATCTCCCGTCAAAATCCGTGAAGCTTCTTCAATTTTATCCTTCAAACGCATGTCAGAAACTCACCTTTTTCGTTTAGCGTTCCCTGACAATTCTTAATTGTTTACTTATTACATGTTGTTTCTTTTCATGCTGTATGTTCAGTTTTTTATATTACTTTTATTATATAGTATTGCTTTATTAGGTTATTCTTTGTAAGGTTACTTGCATCCTTGTATGGTAAAGCGCAACTGAACATTTGTAATGGTAGTGCACTATATAAAATATTTAAACTTAAACTTAAACTTTTAGGCATCCAGGAGAAAGTTTTTCCTAATTGTTTCGCGGATTGCTTAATGTTCCTTTAAGTTAATTTGTACCCTGAAACAGATTTCAGAAAAGTATTTATAAATTTTTTCTTACTAAAAAAAAACATAAAGCAATTATTTTATGTGTTATCATAAATATTAAATGTTGGAAATAACATGTGGAACTGTAAGGCAGCTCAGGAATTTGTGTATAAATCTTGAAAAATGTGGTGGTCAAATTCAGCAATGAACATATCTGTAATCAGCTATTCCAAAATAGGCTCAGCTACATTCTTGGCCACAAGTAGTCAGCCAATCCCTATGTCCCTTGATCAATGTTGAATGTTGCGTTTACAAAGTCTTTTTGCAAAGCACACAACATGGAAAGGAGAAGAGGGGAAATGCTGCTAAAAAGTATGGAGCGTTTATGTCACCACACTTCTGGCCACGATTGTAGCTTTTGGAAGTTCAAAAAGTATTTTTAAAAGATAAGCTCAGTGGTCAGACAAGTCCATCTCATACGAAAGAGGGTTCAAAAGAAACAAAATGGTGAAAAACGCATTCAAAAGTCTAATTCCATTAAGGAGATACTGTATTTAGTTCAAAGTTTGGTTTCATTTGTTTAGAAATGTCTGAAAGCAGACTAGTTGTGATGTCATAGCCTCATATTCTTCTTTATGTATTATTTCATATTTTGTCTTGCGATTTTGTGAATTACAAACCATTGAATATGTGAGGAAAGTATTAAAACAGAATCTAGTAAAGGTAATTATGATTCACCACCTAAAAAAAGATTGAGGAAAAATAATTCAAATAGTAAAAAAGTTGAATGAATTTTCTTTAAAATACTTCAATTGTTAAGAGTGTGAGAATGAGGACGCCAATTTTTCATAGTAGACTTACTACACCAGTTATTTCTACAAAGATAAAACAGAGCTTTAAACTTCAATATCTCCTTTACCGAATGAGATTTTTGAATGCTTTCTTCACCATTTTGTTTCTTTTAAATTACTCTTCCATATAAGATTAACTTTTTTGACTACTAAACTAATCATTTAATCATTCAGTTTTAAAAATTGTAAAACTGCTGTGCAGTGATCTGAGGGCAATGTTTTCAAATGGAATAAGTCTCATTTGTTATGCAGCAAACTTTGAGGGTTGTTGCTGTGTAAATCAAGACCTAGTGACCTTTGACACAATACTCCATTTTCTTTGTTTTCTTCTACAAACAAATGTCTTACTTTAGTGGGAATTGTTTCGCCATAGTTTTGTCACAATTTGTACATTTACAAAATCTTTAAGTCTAGGCTATTTATGTTTCCTAGTCGACTGAAGTATTGTGTAATATGTGTGGGTGTTCGTTTTGTTAAAATACTGCTTATAATTGCTTTTGGCATCACATCAAGAATCTTTTGAACACTAGACAAGATACGGGTGGAGTCTGATTGCAGACATTTAAAACTGACTTTTGAAGGTCATATAAAGCTGTACAGTTTTTGACTTTCCTCAATCTACCTACTGTGGTGTAGCAGTTATTATACCTGTCTACAGACCACGAGGCCCCGGGTTCAAGCCTGGGGTGGGTAGACACGCCAGTGTACCACAACTGGTTATCAAAGGCCGTGGACATTGACTTGGTTGTCGATGTTATGTCTGTCCGTACGTCGTACCTGTGTTCTCGTCCGGGTCGTATTAAGCGTTTCGTGATAGCATTGTTACTATCATAACCGAATACGCAGGCGACGACCCCGTCATTGTAATTGTGTGTTCAACTCTCTCTCTCTCTCACTTTCCTCAAACCCTGGTGGTTTTTACCTAACGTTAGTACACAAAACTGAGATTTCTACAAATTGGGAAATCTTTGACGTTATTTCTTGCATGCGTGTGAAATGTAATTATTATTAATTATTTCTTCACTTCTTCGGAAAAATCGTTGTTTCCTTGTTGTTTTTAGAAAAACTATTGAGGAGTCACATAAAAATCATTTCTTGTACCAGCAGAACTGACCTCGGATGTTATAAGGAAGTAGAATTCTTCAGATTTATGCAAAGTGTATTGTTTGCTTTTAAAGGATTATTTCAGGGAAGTTTATCTTACAGTATATGAAAGAGGACTTCAAAACAAACAAAATGGTGAAGAAAGCATTAAAGGATTAGGTCAGGGGTCACGCATGTTTATCGTATATAAAAGAGAACTGCAAAAGAAACAATAATGATAATAATAATAATAAGACTTATAATGCGCACAAACCACCTGAACTAGGTGCTCAAGGCGCCAAACAATAAACACAAAAATACAAAATAATTATAAAACAAAACAAAAATTATTGAACATTGACAAAAGCCTTAGACAATAAGTAAGTCTTTAAATTATTTTTAAAGGAACCAATAGTAATGTAAGTTCTGATGTAAAATGGCAATTCATTCCATAACCGTCGGGCAGCGACAGCGAAAGACCTGTCCCCTCCATGAATGCTTAGATTTTGATTCAAACAGAAGTAATTTATCTGAAGAACGTAAATTACGGACACGAATATACAGTTTTAACAAATTAGATATGTAAAGTGGAGCATGGCCTTAGAGAGATTTGTATGCGATAAAGCAATATCTTATAGATGATACGATATGATACAGGAAGCCAGTGTAAATCTCTCAAAATTGGGTTGATGTGACAGGACCTTTTGGAGAGAGTAAGAATTCTGGCCGCAGTGTTTTGTAGCCTTTGGAGATGACTGATTTGTTCACACGGCAAGCCGTAAAGGATTGAATTGGCTGTATTTGAACGTGATATTATAAAATATGAATAATCTGCTCAGTAGCAGCACGATTAAGATATTTACGCAATTTACCGATATTACGAAGATGAAATGAAGCCATGCAGATGACAACAATGGTGAAGAAAGCATTTAAAAATCTTATTCCGTTAAGGAGATATTAAAGGATTAGTTCAGGGGTTTGAAAGAAGCATGTTTATCTATCTTATATAAAAGAGGACTTCTAAAGGAACAAAATGGTGAAGAAAGCATTTAAAAATCTTATTCCGTTAAGAAGATATTGAAGTTTAAAGTTTGGTATCATTTACGTAGAAACGACTGAAATCAGACTAGTTGTGATATCATAGCTTCAGATTCCTCAAAGTCTTTATGTATTCTATCATATTTGTGATTTTGTGACTTAAAAACCATGGGATATGTCGAAAAAGTAGAAAAACTTGATATTGGAAGGGCATTTATCATATATCACCTGAAGAAAGTTTGAGGGAAAATAATTTAAATAGTGAAAACATTAAATAAACTTTCTTTAAAATACATAAAGACTATAAGGAATCTGAGGCTGTGACATCACAACTTGTCTGATTTCAATAGTTTCTACAGAAATGATACCAACCTCTAAACTTAAATATCTCCTTAATAAAATAAATTTTGTAAACGCCTTCTTCACCATTCTGTTTCTTTTGAAGTCCTCTTTTATATAAGACGAACTTGCTTGACCACTGAACTAATCCTTTGAAGTGTAACTATACAGTAACTGTCATATTTTGTTAACTATACAGTAAGTGTCATATTTTGTTAACTATGCAGTAAGTGTCATATTTTGTTAACTATACAGTAAGTGTCATATTTTGTTAACTATACAGTAAGTGTCATATTTTTTTTACATTTTTTTTATTTTCAAATGTTTTACATTTGACAAAGCAATTTTTTTACTTCCTGGTGTTGTAGAAGAAGAAAACAATTTAAATATTTTGTTGAATGTTTTGTGGTTCCCATGGTTACAACCAAAATACTGTTTTTTTTAAGAAACTTGCACGTTTCTGTAATTGATTGAATTTTTTAAGTCTAACAAGGTAATACAAAGAAACTGAAATCACTGTGAAAATATGTTTTCGTATGTACAGTAGCTCTTTGTTTGTCAGTAAACACTGTGATTTGAATGAACCAAGTATAGCAATGAAGATTCATGTCATAAAAGGTCATGTCTTTATTTAGTATTGTCATTTTTAAAGGGATTTTTTTTTTTCTTTCCCCTTTGCCTCTTATATGCAACTTTTCAAAGAATGCGGATCTTATAAACTATATTTGCCACAAAAGCAATTACGTGATTATTTACAAAGTGGAATTTAGAGCTGTGACTGTTTAGTGTGTACATGCTAAATATTCGCAAATGCACAAAACGTTTACTAATTATCGAGTTGTAATTAATCAATTTTCATACTCATTTGTGTCATTGAAAATCAATATCATTTAAACCACACACACATTCAGCTGACAAAATTCCAATCAATGATTCCCAATTCTTTTAAATGGGAGAATCACAAATGTGCAGTAAATCACTTGTGAATGGGGATATTCTGCACTTTGATTTTGCCAAAATCTTGAGTAACTTGTGAGACAGTATGCACTCATGAATGTGTAGCCCTATACAGTCTGAAAGTGTAAAATAAGAATATAATATCATAACGTTGGGTTTTGATCTCACTAAATCAAGACCCATTTTACCAACTGTAAAAATTAACCACAAAGAAACATGATCAAAACAGCTTGAATCGTGGCGATTAGTACATTCACATGTGAATATTACCGTATAAGTCACATGAATGTTGCAGAAAAGAACAAATATTGCAAAATAAATTAAAATATTGCAAAATAAATTAACCTAAAAGCATTCAACAGAGCTAAAGTTCAGCAGCTTTGCAAACATTGCAGTCATTTTCTCATAGGACTGCAATGAACAGTACTTCCGGGGTGGTGGCGCATTTTTGCCATTTTTTTTATGGCAGGGCATTATAGTATGCATGATTTTCATTAAAAGCTCTAGAAAGTACTGCAAAAAAGGTATGCGATGGTAAGATTGAACGTCTTTGAAGGAAACTCTTCTATTTTTTCAAATCAAATTTCTGTGCAGATTTTCCATAAAAATGATGATTCATACTGTAGAAATAAACTTTTCACGATTTGGAGTCAAGCAAAATTTTAGCGTTTATTTGTGCATTGACGATTTTGTTTAACATAGCATCATTTTGGAGCAACTTTGGTGTAGTTCTGAAAATTACAGTAATAAAGGTGAGTAATCGTTAAACGTGTACATGTTTTGTAAAATCAGTAAACGTTCACAGCTCTAATGGATTTGTAAGCTTTTGTCTATTAAACATTTTTCCCCACAGCACACAGAAATCTACTCTTGAGGGTAATCCGAATGCTACAATCCCCATTTCAATGTTGGAACATGTTTTTAGCCTGCAAGTTTTAATATTCACTTCCAACATTGAAGTGGATACAAGCGGTGAAGGAAAAGGCTCAAATACATTTGTCCGTGATTGTAGATTTTCATTGTATCGATCCCTTCAAAGATTTTTAATATCATTAACCTTTCTTTAACTCTCTTGCATATTTGCAAGATTTATATTATTACATATTGTGTATGCAATACTTCCTTTCATTATCAATAGACATTTTTGTATCTGAATGGGCAATTTTGGGAGAACTAATTTGAATAATGTCACATGGCTGAAATTCATGTGTCCATAATGAACTAATCTTATACTTGGGGAAACTTATTGACCAATCAAATGCTGGATGATTCTTGGCCGTCTGCACAATTTATGCGCAGTATTTGGTTTAGCCATGTGGTTATGATCTGTATGTTCCATTGCACGGCAAAAGAAAACCTGGCCTCAAACGGGCATCCAACTAGACATATCCAACTTAACTCCTGCTAGGAGACCAGAATGATTTTCTCAGCCAAACAAGCGCAGAATTGTGGTAATTGGAAGAAATTTGTGGTCACTTGCATACATCTGAACTATGATGATGAATGACAGCGTTAAGTGGTGGAAAATACTTTTGAGCACTCTTCGTACATGTGCACACATTGTTACTTACTGATTTATGATGACGAATGATTGGGTTAACTCTTACTCTACCACGCGACAATATTATTGCCGATTTGGGTTCCCCATCTCTGCCTCCGCCTCCCGAGCGCATTTTCAAAAAAGTGCTGGTAGAGTAAGGGTTAATTGGGGGAAAAAATACTCTTGTGCACGCTTCATACATGTGCACATATTGTTGCCTACAAATTTTCCTGTAGCAATTGCAGCTGATTGATAAGAGTTAACATAGAGAAAATTCTCATAGCAGTTGAGTGGTCAGAGTACTAATGTAATCATGTTTGACTAAAATCGGTTTTACAAGGTGTATATGCCAAATTATTATTTCCCAGACATTCTTGGACAAGCATTTTGCAGCTCTGCACCATTTCCCCTTTTCCTGTAGGATGTTTGGATTTATTATGATACCTTTATTTCTTTACTCCCTGCCCTATGTGTTGTCCCAATGAAATTATTGTCCAAAGTTTAAAAAAGGTCAAACTTTTCACCAACATTCTACGTCTGAATGGGGTATACATGTAGGTCAACAAGTGCCTTTAAGCCCTCATCAAACAAACAAACAAAAAGTTATATCAAAGTTTGTGAAAAAAGAATGGAGGAATTTTGAACAAACTTGCTTAGATCCCTAATAGTTAGGTTTTGATTATATATGGTGGTGTTAGGTGTATTTTGTAGCAAAGGTTTGAAGGATGTTTCTTGTGTGAAATGCCTTTAGGCTTACTCAAGACTCTAAGATGGATGGATTGCATAGAAAATTATGGGGAGAAATTTAACCAACTATTTCATTATGGATAAGGGCCTTATAGCAATATTTTTATGGGCCAAAAAGTACTGTACATATCTGGACACATTGCTTCCTTTACCACAAAATTTGGGCCCAACTAAATTTTATAGGCCCTGAGCCTGGAAGGAAATGGGGTGTCCCCATGCATGTGAGAAAAATATTATCTTATTAAGGAACAGGAAAAACGTAACATTGCATCAGACATATAATGTAACTTAAAAGCAATTAGTACACCACACCAACATCACGCTACTCCTCTCTCTTACAAACTAATCCGTCTGTGTTTAGGGCCCTAACACTAAACACAGACCCAAATGGCCTTGGCGTAATTAGTGGATTGTACTAACTTCAAGATTATTCAGAAAGGTTCTGCATAGTTTCAATTCGATAATACACAAAATTGAACTTCATGTATGGCACATGACATATTTGATTTCAGATGAGGGAAAAAGGGTGAATTTGTTAATGTTACTAGCATTTGTTATAATAAACACTAATGTCATTATGATTAATATTCAAGGAATATTCTTATTGTCCGATTTATGCATTTCACAAGATAGAAAACACAGGTAAGAACAGGTTGTTGAAAAGACAATGTTAATATTTCCTCCCACAACTGCAATAGTCCTAGGGGTTCAAAACATTTTCAGATTTCTTATTTTATTCAAAATTATTTTTCACAAATTTCCTTTAGTTTTCTATCACTACAAGTTTAGTTTATATGAATGCTAAGACAATAAACTGTTTAATTAAAAAGTCAAACTAAAGAAAATATTGACATAAATATGCAAATTTGCAAATTTTATGCAAAGTTAGTTAATTAATTTTTTAGGCATGTTAATAATTGAATAATGAAAATTGAGGATTTTTTACATAATTAGATTATTTGTGAAATTTCTTTTTTAATGATAGTCTAATTTTTTTCTCAAGTCAGAACATGTAAAAACAATTAAAAAAACAAACAATTAATAATCACCACTATAATTACTCGTGAAAAACAAAGCCACTCACACGGCTGGTATTCGAACCAGGGGCGTGCACGTTGCCAGCTCGTTTTTATACTTAAATAATTTCATGAATAAAGAGGGGTTAGTTGCCTTTTTTTGAAAGTACGTGATGTAAACTACATCACAATATTTTTGGCATGCGGTAGGTGTACTGGGATCCAGAGTTACGATTTTTGTGAAAAATTTGTCTCAAAAAGACTGAAAATCATCAAATTTTGCACAGCTTTTGCCCCCAAAAAGATATTGGTGATAAGGGCAGACAAAATTTGACTGAAATTGGATACTTTTATGTCTTGGACAGTTGTTCACGGTTTTTTAAGCAAAAACTAGGTCTGGAAGTATGGCAAGTAAGCCTTTGAAAAAAAATGTTTTTTTGTTAAATTTTGTGCATTATTGAATTTTCTCTATTTTACTCGATTTTTTCTTAAAATTCTTCAAGATAACCCACACTTTTCAAGTGTAATACCTCAAAAATCTTTAGGTTTAAATTTCATGGAAGGGGTATCATTTGGAATGCAATCCAATGGAGGTCAGTTGGCACATTATAAACCTTGGTAAACCAATCACTTTAAAATCTGCCATCAGAACTAAGATCTTTGGTCTTCGAAATTGAATGAACTTTTGACCTTTACTTTGACCTAAGAAATGACCTTGTGGCTCCAATCATTTTTCCATTTCTTGATACATCAAATCTCCACACCAAATTTCATCAAAATCTGAGACAGAGGTGTTAATTTGATTTATTTTTGGGTGATTTGAGATGGAGTGACACTTGTAAAGAACAAAATTGATTGAATTATGTGCATCATTGTAACAAGGACTTAATAGAAGAATAAGATTTGATTTTTGTTCTTTCAATGTTAATCTCTTGCAGGATATTGCATTGCTACCTGATGGGGATGCAACCATGATTGGTGAGAGAGGTGTGACCCTGAGTGGGGGTCAAAGGGCAAGGGTCAGCCTGGCCAGAGCAGTATATAGTGATGCTGACATTTTCCTTCTTGATGATCCTTTGAGTGCTGTGGATACGACTGTCGGAAGGCATCTGTTTGAAAAGTTAGTATGTGGTATATTGCTAATGTGGGTCTCTGGGAACCATGATCTGTAATTACCTGAATGAATGGATGATGAGTAAGAAAAGCACCAAGAAGCACCCAAAATTGGTGAAACTATCAAATCTGAGCACTGATCAGTCTTGAGAAGAAGATCATCATGACGTTTCATGTTTTGAACAAAGTCAGGTTAAAGGATTAGGTCATTAGTCAAGCAAGCTCTGAAAGCAGACTAAGAAAAACAAACTGGTGAAGAAACCTACTTCAATAATTTATTCCATTACAGAGATAAAGTATGTCTTATCTGTGTAGAAATGACTGGTGTAGTAAGTCTACTATGGAAGGTTGGCACCCTCATCCTCACATTCTTAACAATTGTTAATGTATCTCAATGAAAATTTATTAAACTTTTTCACTACTTGAATGATTTTTCCTCAAACTTTCTTCAGTTTGCAAATTAGAATTACTGTTACAAGATTCTGTTTCACTACTTTCCCGACATATCCAATGGTTTTTAAGCCACAAAATCTCAGAATAAAATATGATAAAATGCATATACTTTTAAGGAATCTGAAGCTGTGATGTCACAACTAGTCTGATTTCAGTTGTTATCTTTCAATTAAGATGATTTATAGGTGTAATTCTGTAAAAATCAGGCACGATTTCGTGAATATCAATGGCTGATACCTTTTGAAAACATGATTAACATTAGGAGCAAACAAAAGAGATTTATCTTTGT
Source organism: Chiridota heheva (assembly GCA_020152595.1). Lineage (NCBI taxonomy): Eukaryota > Metazoa > Echinodermata > Holothuroidea > Apodida > Chiridotidae > Chiridota > Chiridota heheva. The sequence continues at coordinate 14,478 of JAIGNY010002126.1, forward strand.
TGAGCTTCACAGAGTTAATCCGCATTCATATCGAGATGAACACAGAAAACTCACACACATTGTACAGAGCATTCAGTGTATGCAAACTAAGAGGGAATGTGTGGACGCGTGTTTCTTGTGTTGACGTTGATTCAATAGGCAACTCTGCAATTTTTGGGTTGGGCTTCGTCCGCGACCGGTCACCTGTTGGTCGGGTGACGGTCACATAAATCCTTTTTGATGCCACCCCTAAGGGAAGGGTATCTTAGAAGACTATTTGTGCAGTGTAAATAGGTTTTGCTCTGTTCTGAGCCAACACTGACTGTACTTTGCATACAGTTTGTAAAATAATAAATTTAATTTTGTGTCAGTTATTTCAGCATCGGCAACTTTTAGAATTTCTACTGTTATATTTTTCACGTTTTCCCCCAAACCTTAAAAATTAGCTTACTTTTTGTGCCTCCTGCATTTGTGAAACAGGCATGGCCTTTTGCAAGAGAGAGGCCGTATAATGCAGGACTTAATTACTGTAATTGGTAGCATCATGAAACCCTGGCCTTTAAGGAAAGTGGTAGAGTTGTGAGCATTTAGGGATTATAGTAAACGGTAGACGCCAAAAAAGTGAGCGTGTATCGTTTACATGCATTTAGTACCGTAATTTTCGGAAATCCACCAAAAATGCTCCAAATTTACAATGCTAGGTAAAAAAATTGCGCAACCAGTCTGGCAAAAGTATTGACTCCATTGCGCAAATAGATGCTGGATTTTTGCTTTCCAAATCGTAAAAAGTTTACTTCTACAGTATTAATCATCATTTTGATGGAAAAATGTGCATGCAAATTCAATTTAGAAAGAACTGATAACTTCCTTTCAATGTAATTTAAACTCACAATTGGGTAACTTTTTTGCCGTACTCGCTAGGGCTTTCAAAGTTTCACTGTGAAAATCTTGCATACTATGATATCTCGCCGTAAAATATTTCAGAACTACGCCACTACCCCGGAGGTTCTGAGATATCAGTCCTCGCGAAAAAATGGCCGCCATCTTTGCGAAGCACCTAGAATTTTAGCTCTGTTAAAACTTTTTTTTGTCTGTTTATTTTGCAATATTTTTTCTTTCTTGCAAAATTTATTTTGACTCGTCAGGTAATTTTTACATGTTAATGTACCGATTGTCACAATTTGAGTATTTTGACTGTGTGTTTGTTGGTCGATTTAATAGCTTGTAAGACGGGCCTTAATTGAGTGGGATTTAAAGCCTTATTATGGCCTATTATTAGTTTCACTGTTTATTGCTGCACATTCGCGGTGCATTTCACAAGTTAGCCTATCAGATTTTGGCAAAATCAAGTGCAAAATATCCCCATTCATAGGTGATTACTGTGCATTTGTGAATCTCACATTTAAAAAGGATTATGCTAATCAGGTTTACAGTTGTAAAAAGTCATTGATTGGAATTTTGTCATCTGAATGTGTGTGTGTGATTTGAATCATGTATGATCATATTGATTTTCAACAGCAAGACTGACTATGAAAAATGATTACTAGCAATAAGTATTTAGTAAATGTATACAAGGATTTGTGAGTGTGTAGTAGAACACACTAAACTGTCACAGCTCTAGAAAGTGGTACCCGACATCCTATAAATTGCTATTTTAGAGGGTCGTAGAAAATGACCTCGGATTCTACTCGTATACCACCACACATTACCACCTAGATCAGACCAAGTTAATTAACATCATCTGCATGACCAGGTGGAGAATGCTGTAGTAAAGTTAGTTGCTATTGTTGGGGCTACTCTTTGTGGAGGTCAGTCAACACTGACCAGGACAGCAGTATGTAATGAGGCATAATGTGTTTTGTGTTGATTTATTCAATGAAAAAGAGTCTGAAAGAGTCTTACACGACTTGTAAATATAAGTGGACAGAGAATACAATGCTCTAACCAGGGAATGACGGATTCTGCTAAGGAACAGATTTTTGTAATGTGCTACGGGAAGGATATTTGTGACTTATTTCTCATAGATGCATGATCCAAAATGTATTCAATCTCTCACTTTAAAAGATTAGTTTACTTGTCAAGCAAGTTTATCTTACATGCAAGAAGATTTATAAGACAACATGGTGAAGAAAGCACTTCAACATTATATCCCTTCTTTTAAGGAGATATTAAAATTTAAAGCTCTGTCGATTTTATGTAGAAATGACTGATGTAATAAGTCTACTATGGAAGGTTGGTGCCCTCATCCTCACATTCTTAACAAATGTTAATGTATTTAAAGGAAAATTTATATAACTTTTACTAGTTGAATAAATTTTCCTCAAACTTTCTTCAGGTGGTAAATTATAATTACCCTTACTAGATTCTGTTTTACTATTTTCTTTTCATATCTAATGGTTTTTAAGACACAAATTGCAGGACAAAATATGATAGCATACATACAGACTTGACATGAGGAATCAGAGGTTATGACATCACAACTATTCTGATTTCAGTCGTTTCTACACAAATAAATTTTAAACTTAAATAACTCCATATTGGAAAAAGATTTTTGAATGCATTTTTAACCATTTTGTTTCCTTTAAAGTCCTTTTCATATATGATAGACTTGCTTGACCACTGAACTAATTCTTTAAGGTTGAAAATTCCACTTCTCCTGAACTAGGTTACCTTGTAAATTCTTTTTCCACTATTTTGTTCCTCTTTATTGACCTCCGACATTGCTTGACCTTTATGATCTGCAGGTGCATTAAAGGGGCATTGAAGAAGAAGCCTGTCATTCTCGTAACCCATCAGCTTCAATATCTCAGTGATGTGGATAAAATTGTCATTTTAAAGGAGGTGAGTTGTGCTTAACCCTTACTCTACCAGCACTTAACCCTTACTCTACCAGCACTTAACCCTTACTCTACCAGCACTTAACCCTTACTCTACCAGCACTTAACCCTTACTCTACCAGCACTTAACCCTTACTCTACCAGCACTTAACCCTTACTCTACCAGCACCTAACCCTTACTCTACCAGCACTTTTTTGAAAATGCGCTCGGGAGGCAGGGTCAAAGATAGGAACCCAAAACGGCGATAATATCACTGCGTGCATGGTAGAGTAAGGCTTAATCATTATAAATGTGCACGTACAGCATTCCCTCCAAAGCTGCGTACAAAGCTGCTCACACAGACTGAGTGACAGCAAGAAAGTGAACAAAAATTGCACCTACGGGCCCACTACGAGCTTTGTAAATCCCATTCCGTTAACCCAGAATGGTTAGCAAACTGAATTTTATTCATCCCTTTGCTAAAAACTCTAAAGATCTGGAGAAGTGCCATAAATGGATCAAAACCTTTAGCAGGATACATGAACATCTAAATGCCAACGTATTAGTCATGCATGATTGCGGATTCGAGGTTTGTTTGACCCACCTAGTTACCGCATTGCTATGGTGGGTGTGGCTTATTTTGTAACAGCAATTT
>JAIGNY010002127.1:0-21833 GCA_020152595.1 Chiridota heheva
TCGAGTGATACGCGCACTAAATTTGTGTACACGTTTCCTAAACTGTGAGGGATTTGAAGTAATCGGAATGTCATTTCTTCCGTTACGTACAAAATGTTCATCATTTCATTTAAGTTTGAAAGAAACTTTAAAGTTTCAAGATGCTAATGAAATCAAAATCATAGCTCGCAAGTACTTTTGTCAGTTTTGAGAAGGGTTTTCTTTTCATGATTATGTTATTTGTTGTTTTCTGATTGGTTTTCAACGTTGCGAGTGTATTATGCATTGTTTCACTCAGCATGCAAGTATGCCTTGCAAGTATTGCCCTACTGAGTTTTTATCTCACTTAGTAGAGGCCTAATTTAGTATAACTAAGTTACAGTTAGGCCTAGGCCTACTTACTGGTTTATGTATCGTCAAACGGAAATTCAGTGATCTGTCTGAATTTAACCATGCGAATTAGCCAGGTAGGGCTACAGCGCTTACATAGGTAAAATCCGAGATCTCCAATGTTAAATCTGTTGTGTGAGTAAACTCCTCAGAAATATTTGAAGTCCGGCCAAGATGTGCTAGCTCGAAAATGTGTTGCCGCTTCCGACGCCCCTCACGGCACAACGGATAGGATTTGACCCCGGCACCCAGTCAGATCTTTAGATCTATGCCCAGAAAACACCTTCCAATAACTATATCTAGAATATTTTGAAGAAAAATGAATTTATGAAGGAAATAATTTTCAAAAAATTGAAAATGAACTCCCATTGACTTAGCACGTAAAAAGTGACAGCTCGAAAATGTGTTGCCGCTTTCGACCCCCTCACGACCGAATGGGTAAGGATTTGACCCCGACACTACATCCGATCTTTAGATCTATGCCCAAAATATAATATTCAATTATTACATGAGAAATATTTCGTAGAAAAGTAAATTTAGGAAAGAAAAACACTTTAAATTTTTGAAATAATTCCACTGGACTTAGCGTAAAAAGTGCTAGCTCGAAAATGTGTTGCCGCTTCCGACGCCCCTCACGGCACAACGGATAGGATTTGACCCCGGCACCCAGTCAGATCTTTAGATCTATGCCCAGAAAACACCTTCCAATAACTATATCTAGAATATTTTGAAGAAAAATGAATTTATGAAGGAAATAATTTTCAAAAAATTGAAAATGAACTCCCATTGACTTAGCACGTAAAAAGCGAGAGCTCGAAAATGTGTTGCCGCTTTCGACCCCCTCATGGCCGAATGGGTAAGGATTTGACCCCGACACTACATCCGATCTTTAGATCTATGCCCAAAATATAATATTCAATTATTACATGAGAAATATTTCGTAGAAAAGTAAATTTAGGAAAGAAAACACTTTAAATTTTTGAAATAATTCCACTGGACTTAGCGTAAAAAGTGCTAGCTCGAAAATGTGTTGCCGCTTCCGACGCCCCTCACGGCACAACGGATAGGATTTGACCCGGCACCCAGTCAGATCTTTAGATCTATGCCCAGAAAACACCTTCCAATAACTATATCTAGAATATTTTGAAGAAAAATGAATTTATGAAGGAAATAATTTTCAAAAAATTGAAAATGAACTCCCATTGACTTAGCACGTAAAAGCGAGAGCTCGAAAATGTGTTGCCGCTTTCGACCCCCTCACGGCCGAGTGGGTAGGATTTGACCCCGACACTACATCCGATCTTTAGATCTATGCCCAAAATATAATATTCAATTATTACATGAGAAATATTTCGTAGAAAAGTAAATTTAGGAAAGAAAAACACTTTAGATTTTTGAAATACTTCCACTGGACTTGGCGTAAAAAGTGCTAGCTCGAAAATGTATTGCCGCTCCCGACGCCCCTCACGGCTCAACGGATATGGATTTGACCCCGACACCCAGTCAGATCTCTAGATCTATGCCCAGACAACACCTTGCAATGACTATATCTAAAATATTTTGAAGGAAAATGAATTTAGGAGAAGAAAAAAAATCAAAAAATTGAAAATGAACTCCCATTGACTTAGCACGTAAAAGCGAGAGCTCGGAAATGTGTTGCCGCTTTCGACCCCCTCACGGCCGAGTGGGTAAGGATTTGACCCCGACACTACATCCGATCTTTAGATCTATGCCCAAAATATAATATTCAATTATTACATGAGAAATATTTCGTAGAAAAGTAAATTTAGGAAAGAAAAACACTTTAGATTTTGAAATACTTCCACTGGACTTGGCGTAAAAAGTGCTAGCTCGAAAATGTGTTGCCGCTCCCGACGCCCTCACGGCTCAACGGATATGGATTTGACCCCGACACCCAGTCAGATCTCTAGATCTATGCCCAGACAACACCTTGCAATGACTATATCTAAAATATTTTGAAGGAAAATGAATTTAGGAGAAGAAAAAAAAATCAAAAAATTGAAAATGAACTCCCATTGACTTAGCACGTAAAAAGTGACAGCTCGAAAATGTGTTGCCGCTTTCGACCCCCCTCATGGCCGAATGGGTAAGGATTTGACCCCGACACTACATCCGATCTTTAGATCTATGCCCAAAATATAATATTCAATTATTACATGAGAAATATTTCGTAGAAAAGTAAATTTAGGAAAGAAAAACACTTTAAATTTTTGAAATAATTCCACTGGACTTAGCGTAAAAAAGTGCTAGCTCGAAAATGTGTTGCCGCTTCCGACGCCCCTCACGGCACAACGGATAGGATTTGACCCCGGCACCCAGTCAGATCTTTAGATCTATGCCAGAAAACACCTTCCAATAACTATATCTAGAATATTTTGAAGAAAAATGAATTTATGAAGGAAATAATTTTCAAAAAATTGAAAATGAACTCCCATTGACTTAGCACGTAAAAGCGAGAGCTCGAAAATGTGTTGCCGCTTTCGACCCCCTCACGGCCGAGTGGGTAAGATTTGACCCCGACACTACATCCGATCTTTAGATCTATGCCCAAAATATAATATTCAATTATTACATGAGAAATATTTCGTAGAAAAGTAAATTTAGGAAGAAAAACACTTTAGATTTTTGAAATACTTCCACTGGACTTGGCGTAAAAAAGTGCTAGCTCGAAAATGTATTGCCGCTCCCGACGCCCCTCACGGCTCAACGGATATGGATTTGACCCCGACACCCAGTCAGATCTCTAGATCTATGCCCAGACAACACCTTGCAATGACTATATCTAAAATATTTTGAAGGAAAATGAATTTAGGAGAAGAAAAAAAAAATCAAAAAATTGAAAATGAACTCCCATTGACTTAGCACGTAAAAAGCGAGAGCTCGGAAATGTGTTGCCGCTTTCGACCCCCCTCACGGCCGAGTGGGTAAGGATTTGACCCCGACACTACATCCGATCTTTAGATCTATGCCCAAAATATAATATTCAATTATTACATGAGAAATATTTCGTAGAAAAGTAAATTTAGGAAAGAAAAACACTTTAGATTTTTGAAATACTTCCACTGGACTTGGCGTAAAAAAGTGCTAGCTCGAAAATGTGTTGCCGCTCCCGACGCCCCTCACGGCTCAACGGATATGGATTTGACCCCGACACCCAGTCAGATCTCTAGATCTATGCCCAGACAACACCTTGCAATGACTATATCTAAAATATTTTGAAGGAAAATGAATTTAGAAGAAAAAAAATCAAAAAATTGAAAATGAACTCCCATTGACTTAGCACGTAAAAGTGACAGCTCGAAAATGTGTTGCCGCTTTTGACCCCCTCACGGCCGAATGGGTAAGGATTTGACCCCGACACTACATCCGATCTTTAGATCTATTCCCAAAATATAATATCCAATTATTACATGAGAAATATTTCGTAGAAAAGTAAATTTAGGAAAGAAAAACACTTTAAATTTTTGAAATAATTCCACTGGACTTAGCGTAAAAGTGCTAGCTCGAAAATGTGTTGCCGCTCCTGACGCCCCTCACGGCCCAACGGATAGGGATTTGACCCCGACACCCAGTCAGATCTCTAGATCTATGCCCAGACAATACCTTGCAATGACTATATCTAAAATCTTTTGAAGGAAGATGAATTTATGAGGAAAATAAAATTCAAAAAATTGAAATTGAACTCCCATTGACTTAGCACGTAAAAAACGACGGCTCGAAATTGCTCGAAACCAAATTCCATCTTTAGATCTATGCCCAAAGTATAATATCCAATCATTATTTTTTTTGTTCTTCACGTTTTGTATGGAATACTAGAATAACGGCTGTTAAAACGACTTTAATGATTCTAAAATATGGCTGGTTGTTTGGCGATATTACAATTATGCACCCACCTTCACACGGTAAAAACCGATTTTCATGAAAATTATTCAGTATATGAAAAATGTCTAAAATTGTGAGACCCGACTGCCAGATTCAATAATAACTTGCAGTATTGACAAGCCCACATTTATAATCTTACATCGTTGTGTATGGATTACTGGCATACCATCACATGTTATCCTTGTTATAACAAAACTAATTTAAAAAAGGGCTGGATAATTTATCGACATCTTATCGATATAATTTAATTTAATTTAATTTAATTTAATTTTATAACTTTGTCATGCTTAATCGGCTTGTCTTAATTGTTTGAGAATCTATTTCATCTGTTTATACAATAAAATTAAAAGCTTATGTTAAATGTCAAAGCCGTTAGTACTACAGTTATGAATACTAATATGTGTATTGATATATTAAGTCATAGGAAGCACCTTGGTTAAAACGATGAATTATGATTGTTCGAATAATAAAAAAATTGACATGTTATGGACACGTCAGTTTTACACCCAGTATATGGACAGTTAAATATTTTACCGGAGAGAACCTACATTTCGAACATAATAGTTCTAACAATATGACAATTGTACGCAGTGGCATAACTAGGAACTTTTGGAGGGGTCAAGGGCCTTAATTTTCTGACAGATAGGTTATTATCGCTATGTCAGCAATGTTCGAAAAGAATCGGTGTCAAGTGTTTTTCACAAACAAGTCTATTGTTTAACTTCGGAAAAAAATTCCGACAAGGAGCCAAAATCTCCGACAAAGCCACCATTATGTGGAGGGGATACCCCGACCCCCTTTTCTTACGCCCTGATGTTACGCGTTGTTTTTGAGGTATGACTTCTTAAAGTTTTTAGACTTTTAATCAATTCAAGAAAAGTTTTGAAAAATACAACAGCTCTAAAAGTCTATAATGTAAGTATAACAATTCTGTCCTTTCAATCACATAAAGTCTCCACATTTTAATTCTTGCTAAATAGGGAGTATGATGGAAATACAAAACTTCTTCAAACAACGTTTAGAAATGATAGCTTCACTTCAAAAAATGTGTCTTTATTATTTGTGATTTTGCAATTACAAAAAATTTGCATATTGTTATATCAAGATATAAAATGCTTAATGTTATACAGGGTTATTCTTAGTCGGTTTTGTGGTGAAATATTTTTTATATTTTCAAGCTTACTAGAATGTTTTCTTACAATAAAGCTGTTCACCGGGGCCGCCGACTGGGGCCCTTGGGCATACTCAAAATTCGCTCCATATCGAAAAAATTGCTACTGAAAACAAAAATGCATGAGGTCATCACCTCCAGCTTTGCATCTAAGTTTCGCCAGTGTCAATAGGTTGTCGCTAATTTGACAAGGTCTCAGCGGCACATCCTTTATATTAATGTTTTTCAGGCCCTCACGACCTGGGCCACCTAGGACCCCGGGGTAGCGAAGTGCCTTAATTCATGGGAAAGGGGACATGCCCCGTGATTTTCAGTGGAATTTGAAAGATTCAATGAATATGGGGAAATTGGTATCTTGTCCCATCACCCAAACCCATTGTTTAGATAAGAAACCTTGTCCTCGTTTTCTGGATGAGAAATATGATTCATATGGTTTGTACTGTGAAGTACCACTTGTATGATAGTATTGCTTTCATTTGCAAGTTTGAAATATATTAGATTCAAAATGCAATAATGCGCACTAGTACAGCGCAATAATGTAACAATGTGCTTGCAGCACAGTGTAAATGAGTCTGCACGTCATCAAAACGGATAAACACCGGCCGTATGGCAATCATGGCTCGGGAAAGGATTAAACACTGATTAATGTTCATATACAAATGGAATCATGCATGCAATGTTTTTGAACCTCGTGATTTACGACAATTATTTGTTCTCTGTGGTGGGTTGATGTGTGGGTTGGTTTGTGTAAGTGGGTGTGTAGGATGGCGGGTGCACATATACATTTTTATCGCATGTCATGAGAAAACAATACAAGCTATTTGTACAGTGATGTAAACTTGTATCTCAGATTATCATGGGTCATAAACCATAGCCTAAAGGTCAAACCATTTATTGAAAATATATAATATTGTGTCGCACTTCACGAGCAAAATCCCTAGTATTAATAAGTTGGTATTGGTGGTCTTTTGAACGATCAAGTAAACTTGTGTTCCGTAACATAATATGACATGCCAGGCAAAGATTAAAGATAAAAAAGTTAATTAAAAATGGTAGTTATATTGAACGCATTTCATGCAAGTGATACAGGATTGGTTCTTAATGAGCTGATGGAAGGTGATACTAAGTCGCGTCTCACGCATAAATATAGTGCACATTTCATATACCATTCATTATGTGAAGAGGAAATATTAAACTGAGATTGCTGATTTTGTAATTTTAAGAAACATCTAATTGAAAAACAAATATATATTATGAAAATTTAATTTATTTTTGTATCGCATCTTTATTCCGTTCTATTTTGATAATTTTCAAGTGTATTTTATTTATCATTTTTCCCAATCATGATTATTTTCCTTCATAAAATAATTTTCTTCAAAAAATATAAATATAGTTATTGGAAGGCGTTCTCTAGACATAGATCTAAAGATCGGATGTAGTGTCGGGGTCAAATCCTTACCCATTCGGCCGTGAAGGGGGTCGAAAGCGGCAACACATTTTCGAGCTGTCACTTTTTACGTGCTAAGTCAATGGGAGTTCATTTAAAAAATTAAATTTTATTTTCTTCATAAATTCTTTTTCTTTCAAACTATTTTAGATATAGTCATTGCAAGATGTTGTCTGGGCATAGATCTAGAGATCTGTCGGGGTCAAATCCTATCCGTTGAGCCGTAAGGGGCGCCTGGAGCGGCAACACATTTTCGAGCTAGCACTTTTTACGCCAAGTCCAGTGGAATTATTTCAAAAATTTAAAGTGTTTTTCTTTCATAAATTTACTTTTCTACCAAATGTTTCTCATGTAATAATTGGATATTATATTTTGGGCATAGATCTAAAAAATGGATGTAGTGTCGGGATCAAATCCTTACCCATTCGGCCGTGAGGGGGTCGAAAGCGGCAACACATTTTCGAGCTGTCACTTTTTACGTGCTAAGTCAATGGGAGTTCATTTTCAATTTTTGAATTTTATTTTTCTCCTAAATTCATTTTCCTTCAAAATATTTTAGATATAGTCATTGCAAAGGTGTTGTCTGGGCATAGATCTAGAGATCTGACTGGGTGTCGGGGTCAAATCCTATTCGTTGAGCCGTAAGGGCGCCGGGAGCGGCAACACATTTTCGAGCTAGCACTTTTTTTACGCTAAGTCCAGTGGAATTATTTCAAAAATTTAAAGTGTATTTCTTTCATAAATTTACTTTCCTACCAAATATTTCTCATGTAATAATTGGATATTATATTTTGGGCATAGATCTAAAGATCGGATGTAGTGTCGGGGTCAAATCCTTACCCATTCGGCCGTGAGGGGGTCGAAAGCGGCAACACATTTTCGAGCTGTCACTTTTACGTGCTAAGTCAATGGGAGTTCATTTTCAATTTTTGAATTTTATTTTTCTCCTAAATTCATTTTCCTTCAAAATATTTTAGATATAGTCATTGCAAGGTGTTGTCTGGGCATAGATCTAGAGATCTGACTGGGTGTCGGGGTCAAATCCCTATTCGTTGAGCCGTAAGGGCGCCGGGAGCGGCAACACATTTTCGAGCTAGCACTTTTTACGCTAAGTCCAGTGGAATTATTTCAAAATTTAAAGTGTATTTCTTTCATAAATTTACTTTCCTACCAAATATTTCTCATGTAATAATTGGATATTATATTTTGGGCATAGATCTAAAGATCGGATGTAGTGTCGGGGTCAAATCCTTACCCATTCGGCCGTGAGGGGTCGAAAGCGGCAACACATTTTCGAGCTGTCACTTTTTACGTGCTAAGCCAATGGGAGTTCATTTTCAATTTTTAAATTTTATTTTTCTCCTAAATTCATTTTCCTTTAAAATATTTTAGATATAGTCATTGCAAGGTGTTGTCTGGGCATAGATCTAGAGATCTGACTGGGTGTCGGGGTCAAATCCTATTCGTTGAGCCGTAAGGGGCGCCGGGAGCGGCAACACATTTTCGAGCTAGCACTTTTTTACGCTAAGTCCAGTGGAATTATTTCAAAAATTTAAAGTGTATTTCTTTCATAAATTTACTTTTCTACCAAATGTTTCTCATGTAATAATTGGATATTATATTTTGGGCATAGATCTAAAAAATGGATGTAGTGTCGGGATCAAATCCTTACCCATTCGGCCGTGAGGGGGGTCGAAAGCGGCAACACATTTTCGAGCTGTCACTTTTTACGTGCTAAGTCAATGGGAGTTCATTTTCAATTTTTTGAATTTTATTTTTCTCCTAAATTCATTTTCCTTCAAAATATTTTAGATATAGTCATTGCAAGGTGTTGTCTGGGCATAGATCTAGAGATCTGACTGGGTGTCTGGGTCAAATCCCTATTCGTTGAGCCGTAAGGGGCGCCGGGAGCGGCAACACATTTTCGAGCTAGCACTTTTTTACGCTAAGTCCAGTGGAATTATTTCAAAATTTAAAGTGTATTTCTTTCATAAATTTACTTTCCTACCAAATATTTCTCATGTAATAATTGGATATTATATTTTGGGCATAGATCTAAAGATCGGATGTAGTGTCGGGGTCAAATCCTTACCCATTCGGCCGTGAGGGGGGTCGAAAGCGGCAACACATTTTCGAGCTGTCACTTTTTACGTGCTAAGTCAATGGGAGTTCATTTTCAATTTTTAAATTTTATTTTCTCCTAAATTCATTTTCCTTTAAAATATTTTAGATATAGTCATTGCAGGGTGTTGTCTGGGCATAGATCTAGAGATCTGACTGGGTGTCGGGTCAAATCCTATCCGTTGAGCCGTAAGGGGCGTCGGGAACGGCAACACATTTTCGAGCTCGGGAGTCAGATTTTTGTTCTCATTTATTACGGATGTAACCTCGTGTAAGCGCTGTGACCCCTTCTCGAATTAGCAGCAAACAATGCTTATTCCCATGGATGTATTATCAGCGCCAGAAGAACGTATCATTGTGTAGGCAAATGTTAATAAGAGATTCTGGCCCCTGACGAATAACGTTAGGTCTACCCACAGGTGTTCCTAGCGTTATGGCAACCTAGGCTATATACATCTTTATATTATATGTACTAGGCCTAGTAATATAGGTTGATTATCGCGCCATGTCCAGGAATCACAGGATGCGGGAAGGAATCTTTAGTTGAATTATCGCGCCATGTCCAGGAATCACAGGATGCAGGAATGGTTAGTTGAATTATCGCGCCATGTCCAGGAATCACAGGATGCAGGAATGGTTAGTTGAATTATCGCGCCATGTCCAGGAATCACAGGATGCAGGAATGGTTAGTTGAATTATCGCGCCATGTCCAGGAATCACAGGATGCAGGAATATATGTCCAGGAATCACAGGATTGGTTGTTAATTATCGCGCCATGTCCAGGAATCACAGGATGCGGGAATGGTTAGTTGAATTATCGCGCCATGTCCAGGAATCACAGGATGCGGGAATGGTTAGTTGAATTATCGCGCCATGTTCAGGAATCACAGGATGCGGGAATGGTTAGTTGAATTATCGCGCCATGTCCAGGAATCACAGGATGCGGTCCAGGAATCACAGGATGCGGGAATGTTAGTTGAATTATCGCGCCATGTCCAGGAATCACAGGATGCGGGAATGGTTAGGAATGGTTGGTTAGTTGAATTATCGCGCCATGAATCACAGGATGCAGGGAATGGTTAGTTGAATTATCGCGCCATGTCCAGGAATCACAGGATGCGGGAATGGTTAGTTGAATTATCGCGCCATGTCCAGGAATCACAGGATGCGGGAATGGTTAGTTGAATTATCGCGCCATGTCCAGGAATCACAGGATGCAGGAATGGTTAGTTGAATTATCGCGCCATGTCCAGGAATCACAGGATGCGGGAATGGTTAGTTGAATTATCGCGCCATGTCCAGGAATCACAGGATGCGGGAATGGTTAGTTGAATTATCGCGCCATGTCCAGGAATCACAGGATGCAGGAATGGTTAGTTGAATTATCGCGCCATGTCCAGGAATCACAGGATGCGGGAATGGTTAGTTGAATTATCGCGCCATGTCCAGGAATCACAGGATGTGGGAATGGTTAGTTGAATTATCGCGCCATGTCCAGGAATCATGTCCAGGAATCACGATGCGCCATGTCCAGGAATGGTTAGTTGAATTATCGCGCCATGTCCAGGAATCACAGGATGCGGGAATGGTTAGTTGAATTATCGCGCCATGTCCAGGAATCACAGGATGCAGGGAATGGTTAGTTGAATTATCGCGCCATGTCCAGAAATCACAGGATGCGGGAATGGTTAGTTGAATTATCGCGCCATGTCCAGGAATCACAGGATGCGGGAATGGTTAGTTGAATTATCGCGCCATGTCCAGGAATCACAGGACAGGATGCCATGTCCAGGAATGGATGCGGGAATGGTTGAATTATCGCGCCATGTCCAGGAATCACAGGATGCGGGAATGGTTAGTTGAATTATCGCGCCATGTCCAGGAATCACAGGATGGGAATGGTTAGTTGAATTATCGCGCCATGTCCAGGAATCACAGGATGCGCCATGTCCAGGAATCACAGGAGGAATGGTTAGTTGAATTATTGCGCCATGTCCAGGAATCACAGGATGCGGGAATGGTTAGTTGAATTATCGCGCCATGTCCAGGAATCACAGGATGCGGGAATGGTTAGTTGAATTATCGCGCCATGTCCAGGAATCACAGGATGCAGGAATGGTTAGTTGAATTATCGCGCCATGTCCAGGAATCACAGGATGCGGGAATGGTTAGTTGAATTATCGCGCCATGTCCAGGAATCACAGGATGCGGGAATGGGATGTCCAGGAATCACAGGATGCGGGAATGGTTAGTTGAATTATCGCGCCATGTCCAGGAATCACAGGATGCAGGAATGGTTAGTTGAATTATCGCGCCATGTCCAGGAATCACAGGATGCGGGGGAATGGTTAGTTGAATTATCGCGCCATGTCCAGGAATCACAGGATGCGGGAATGGTTAGTTGATTATCGCGCCATGTCCAGGAATCACAGGATGCGGGAATGGGTAGTTGAATTATCGCGCCATGTCCAGGAATCACATGTCCAGGAATCACAGGATGCGGGAATGGTTAGTTGAATTATCGCGCCATGTGCAGGAATCACAGGATGCGGGAATGGTTAGTTGAATTATCGCGCCATGTCCAGGAATCACAGGATGCGGGAATGGTTAGTTGAATTATCGCGCCATGTCCAGGAATCACAGGATGCAGGAATGGTTAGTTGAATTATGTCCAGGAATCACAGGATGCGGGAATGGTTAGTTGAATTATCGCGCCATGTCCAGGAATCACAGGATGCGGGAATGGTTAGTTGAATTATCGCGCCCTGTCCAGGAATCACAGGATGCGGGAATGATTAGTTGAATTATTGCGCCATGTCCTGAATTATCGCGCCATGTCCAGGAAAAACAGGATGCGGGAATGGTTAGTTGAATTATCGCGCCATGTCCAGGAATCACAGGATGCGGGAATGGTTAGTTGAATTATCGCGCCATGTCCAGGAATCACAGGATGCGGGAATGGTTAGTTGAATTATCGCGCCATGTCCAGGAATCACAGGATGCGGGAATGGTTAGTTGAATTATCGCGCCATGTCCAGGAATCACAGGATGCGGGAATGGTTAGTTGAATTATCGCGCCATGTCCAGGAATCACAGGATGCGGGAATGGTTAGTTGAATTATCGCGCCATGTCCAGGAATCACAGGATGCGGGAATGGTTAGTTGAATTATCGCGCCATGTCCAGGAATCACAGGATGCGGGAATGGTTAGTTGAATTATCGCGCCATGTCCAGGAATCACAGGATGCGGGAATGGTTAGTTGAATTATCGCGCCATGTCCAGGAATCACAGGATGCGGGAATGGTTAGTTGAATTATCGCGCCATGTCCAGGAATCACAGGATGCGGGAATGGTTAGTTGAATTATCGCGCCATGTCCAGGAATCACAGGATGCGGGAATGGTTAGTTGAATTATCGCGCCATGTCCAGGAATCACAGGATGCGGGAATGGTTAGTTGAAATCACAGGATGCAGGAATGGTTAGTTGAATTATCGCGCCATGTCCAGGAATCACAGGATGCGGGAATGGGAATGGTTAGTTGAATTATCGCGCCATGTCCAGGAATCACAGGATGGAATGGTTAGGAATGGTTGCGGGAATGGTTATTTGAATTATCGCGCCATGTCCAGGAATCACAGGATGGGAATGGTTAGTTGAATTATCGCGCCATGTCCAGGAATCACAGGATGCAGGAATGGTTAGTTGAATTATCGCGCCATGTCCAGGAATCACAGGATGCGGGAATGGTTAGTTGAATTATCGCGCCATGTCCAGGAATCACAGGATGCGGGAATGGTTAGTTGAATTATCGCGCCATGTCCAGGAATCACAGGATGCGGGAATGGTTAGTTGAATTATCGCGCCATGTCCAGGCAGGATGCGCCATGGAATGGTTAGTTGAATTATCGCGCCATGTCCAGGAATCACAGGATGCGGGAATGGTTAGTTGAATTATCGCGCCATGTCCAGGAATCACAGGAATGGTTAGTTGAATTATCGCGCCATGTCCAGGAATCACAGGATGGAATGGTTAGTTGAATTATCCAGGAATCGCGGAATGTCCAGGAATCGCGCCATGTCCAGGAATCACAGGATGCGGGAATGGTTAGTTGAATTATCGCGCCATGTCCAGGAATCACAGGATGCGGGAATGGTTAGTTGAATTATCGCGCCATGTCCAGGAATCACAGGATGCGGGAATGGTTAGTTGAATTATCGCGCCATGTCCAGGAATCACAGGATGCGGGAATGGTTAGTTGAATTATCGCGCCATGTCCAGGAATCACAGGATGCGGGAATGGTTAGTTGAATTATCGCGCCATGTCCAGGAATCACAGGATGCGGGAATGGTTAGTTGAATTATCGCGCCATGTCCAGGAATCACAGGATGCGGGAATGGTTAGTTGAATTATCGCGCCATGTCCAGGAATCACAGGATGCAGGAATGGTTAGTTGAATTATCGCGCCATGTCCAGGAATCACAGGATGCGGGAATGGTTAGTTGAATTATCGCGCCATGTCCAGGAATCACAGGATGCAGGAATGGTTAGTTGAATTATCGCGCCCTGTCCAGGAAACACAGGTGTTGGGAATGGTTAGTTGAATTATCGAGCCATGTTCAGGAATCAGGATGCGGGAACAGGATGCAGGAATCACAGGAATGGTTAGTTGAATTATCGCGCCATGTCCAGGAATCACAGGATGCAGGAATGGTTAGTTGAATTATCGCGCCATGTCCAGGAATCACAGGATGCGGGAATGGTTAGTTGAATTATCGCGCCATGTCCAGGAATCACAGGATGCGGGAATGGTTAGTTGAATTATCGCGCCATGTTCAGGAATCACAGGATGCAGGAATGGTTAGTTGAATTATCTGTCCAGGAATCACAGGATGCAGGAATGGTTACATGAAATATCGCGCCATGTCCAGGAATCACAGGATGCGGGAATGGTTAGTTTAATTATCGCGTTATGTTCATGAATCACAGGATGCGGGAATGGTTAGTTGAATTATCGCGCCATGTCCAGGAATCACAGGATGCGGGAATGGTTAGTTGAATTATCGCGCCATGTCCAGGAATCACAGGATGCGGGAATGGTTAGTTGAATTATCGCGCCATGTCCAGGAATCACAGGATGCGGGAATGGTTAGTTGAATTATCGCGCCATGTCCAGGAATCAGGATGCAGGATGAATTATCGCGCCATGTCCAGGAATGGTTAGTTGAATTATCGCGCCATGTCCAGGAATCACAGGATGCGGGAATGGTTAGTTGAATTATCGCGCCATGTCCAGGAATCACAGGATCGGGGGAACAGGATGGGAATGGTTGGTTTGAATTATCGCGCCATGTCCAGGAATCACAGGATGCGGGAATGGTTAGTTGAATTATCGCGCCATGTCCAGGAATCACAGGATGCGGGAATGGTTAGTTGAAATATCGCGCCATGTCCAGGAATCACAGGATGCGGGAATGGTTAGTTGAATTATCGCGCCATGTCCAGGAATCAGGATGCGGAAGGATGCCATGTCCAGGAATGGATGCGGGAATGGTTAGTTGAATTATCGCGCCATGTCCAGGAATCACAGGATGCGGGAATGGTTAGTTGAATTATCGCGCCATGTCCAGGAATCACAGGATGCGGGAATGGTTAGTTGAATTATCGCGCCATGTCCAGGAATCACAGGATGCGGGAATGGTTAGTTGAATTATCGCGCCATGTCCAGGAATCACAGGATGCGGGAATGGTTAGTTGAATTATCGCGCCATGTCCAGGAATCACAGGATGCGGGAATGGTTAGTTGAATTATCGCGCCATGTCCAGGAATCACAGGATGCGGGAATGGTTAGTTGAATTATCGCGCCATGTCCAGGAATCACAGGATGCAGGAATGGTTAGTTGAATTATCGCGCCATGTCCAGGAATCACAGGATGCGGGAATGGTTAGTTGAATTATCGCGCCATGTCCAGGAATCAGGACAGGATGCGGGAAGTTAGTTGAATTATCGCGCCATGTCCAGGAATCACAGGATGCGGGAATGGTTAGTTGAATTATCGCGCCATGTCCAGGAATCACAGGATGCGGGAATGGTTAGTTGAATTATCGCGCCATGTCCAGGAATCACAGGATGCGGGAATGGTTAGTTGAATTATCGCGCCATGTCCAGGAATCACAGGATGCAGGAATGGTTAGTTGAATTATCGCGCCATGTCCAGGAATCACAGGATGCGGGAATGGTTAGTTGAATTATCGCGCCATGTCCAGGAATCACAGGATGCGGGGAATGGTTAGTTGAATTATCGCGCCATGTCCAGGAATCACAGGATGCGGGAATGGTTAGTTGAATTATCGCGCCATGTCCAGGAATCACAGGAATCACAGGATGCGGGAATGGTTAGTTGAATTATCGCGCCATGTCCAGGAATCACAGGATGCCATGGGAATGGATTAGTTGAATTATCGCGCCATGTCCAGGAATCACAGGATGCGGGAATGGTTAGTTGAATTATCGCGCCATGTCCAGGAATCACAGGATGCGGGAATGGTTAGTTGAATTATCGCGCCATGTCCAGGAATCACAGGATGCGGGAATGGTTAGTTGAATTATCGCGCCATGTCCAGGAATCACAGGATGCGGGAATGGTTAGTTGAATTATCGCGCCATGTCCAGGAATCACAGGATGCGGGAATGGTTAGTTGAATTATCGCGCCATGTCCAGGAATCACAGGATGCGGGAATGGTTAGTTGAATTATCGCGCCATGTCCAGGAATCACAGGATGCGGGAATGGCGCCATGTCCAGGAATCACAGGATGCGGGAATGGTTAGTTGAATTATCGCGCCATGTCCAGGAATCACAGGATGGGAATGGTTAGTTGAATTATCGCGCCATGTCCAGGAATCACAGGATGCGGGAATGGTTAGTTGAATTATCGCGCCATGTCCAGGAATCACAGGATGCGGGAATGGTTAGTTGAATTATCGCGCCATGTCCAGGAATCACAGGAATCACAGGCGGGAATGGTTAGTTGAATTATCGCGCCATGTCCAGGAATCACAGGATGCGGGAATGGTTAGTTGAATTATCGCGCCATGTCCAGGAATCACAGGATGCAGGAATGGTTAGTTGAATTATCGCGCCATGTCCAGGAATCACAGGATGCGGGAATGGTTAGTTGAATTATCGCGCCATGTCCAGGAATCACAGGATGCAGGAATGGTTAGTTGAATTATCGCGCCATGAATCCAGGAATCACAGGATGCAGGAATGGTTAGTTGAATTATCGCGCCATGTCCAGGAATCACAGGATGCGGGAATGGTTAGTTGAATTATCGCGCCATGTCCAGGAATCACAGGATGCGGGAATGGTTAGTTGAATTATCGCGCCATGTCCAGGAATCACAGGATGCGGGAATGGTTAGTTGAATTATCGCGCCATGTCCAGGAATCACAGGATGCGGGAATGGTTAGTTGAATTATCGCGCCATGTCCAGGAATCACAGGATGCGGGAATGGTTAGTTGAATTATCGCGCCATGTCCAGGAATCACAGGATGCGGGAATGGTTAGTTGAATTATCGCGCCATGTCCAGGAATCACAGGATGCGGGAATGGTTAGTTGAATTATCGCGCCATGTCCAGGAATCACAGGATGCGGGAATGGTTAGTTGAATTATCGCGCCATGTCCAGGAATCACAGGATGCGGGAATGGTTAGTTGAATTATCGCGCCATGTCCAGGAGGATCAGGAATGGATGTCCAGGAATGGATTATGGTTGAATTATCGCGCCATGTCCAGGAATCACAGGATGCGGGAATGGTTAGTTGAATTATCGCGCCATGTCCAGGAATCACAGGATGCGGGAATGGTTAGTTGAATTATCGCGCCATGTCCAGGAATCACAGGATGCGGGAATGGTTAGTTGAATTATCGCGCCATGTCCAGGAATCACAGGATGCGGGAATGGTTAGTTGAATTATCGCGCCATGTCCAGGAATCACAGGATGCGGGAATGGTTAGATTGAATTATCGCGCCATGTCCAGGAATCACAGGATGCGGGAATGGTTAGTTGAATTATCGCGCCATGTCCAGGAATCACAGGATGGGAATGGTTAGTTGAATTATCGCGCCATGTCCAGGAATCACAGGATGCGGGAATGGTTAGTTGAATTATCGCGCCATGTCCAGGAATCACAGGATGCGGGAATGGTTAGTTGAATTATCGCGCCATGTCCAGGAATCACAGGATGCGGGAATGGTTAGTTGAATTATCGCGCCATGTCCAGGAATCACAGGATGCAGGAATGGTTAGTTGAATTATCGCGCCATGTCCAGGAATCACAGGATGCGGGAATGGTTAGTTGAATTATCGCGCCATGTCCAGGAATCACAGGATGCGGGAATGGTTAGTTGAATTATCGCGCCATGTCCAGGAATCACAGGATGCGGGAATGGTTAGTTGAATTATCGCGCCATGTCCAGGAATCACAGGATGCGGGAATGGTTAGTTGAATTATCGCGCCATGTCCAGGAATCACAGGATGCGGGAATGGTTAGTTGAATTATCGCGCCATGTCCAGGAATCACAGGATGCGGGAATGGTTAGTTGAATTATCGCGCCATTATCCAGGATCGCCATCGTCCAGGAATAACAGGATGCGGGAATGGTTAGTTGAATTATCGCGCCATGTCCAGGGAATGGTTAGTTGAATTATCGCGCCATGTCCAGGAATCCAGGATGCCATGTCCAGGGATGCGGGAATGGTTAGTTGAATTATCGCGCCATGTCCAGGAATCACAGGATGCGGGAATGGTTAGTTGAATTATCGCGCCATGTCCAGGAATCACAGGATGCGGGAATGGTTAGTTGAATTATCGCGCCATGTCCAGGAATCACAGGATGCGGGAATGGTTAGTTGAATTATCGCGCCATGTCCAGGAATCACAGGATGCGGGAATGGTTAGTTGAATTATCGCGCCATGTCCAGGAATCACAGGATGCGGGAATGGTTAGTTGAATTATCGCGCCATGTCCAGGAATCACAGGATGCGGGAATGGTTAGTTGAATTATCGCGCCATGTCCAGGAATCACAGGATGCGGGAATGGTTAGTTGAATTATCGCGCCATGTCCAGGAATCACAGGATGCGGGAATGGTTAGTTGAATTATCGCGCCATGTCCAGGAATCACAGGATGCGGAATGGTTAGTTGAATTATCGCGCCATGTCCAGGAAAAACAGGAATCGGGAATGGTTAGTTGAATTATCGCGCCATGTCCAGGAATCACAGGATGCAGGATGGGAATGGTTAGTTGAATTATCGCGCCATGTCCAGGAATCACAGGATGCAGGAATGGTTAGTTGAATTATCGCGCCATGTCCAGGAATCACAGGATGCGGGAATGGTTAGTTGAATTATCGCGCCATGTCCAGGAATCACAGGATGCGGGAATGGTTAGTTGAATTATCGCGCCATGTCCAGGAATCACAGGATGATGGGAATGGTTCACAGGATGGTTAGTTGAATTATCGCGCCATGTCCAGGAATCACAGGATGCGGGAATGGTTAGTTGAATTATCGCGCCATGTCCAGGAATCACAGGATGCGGGAATGGTTAGTTGAATTATCGCGCCATGTCCAGGAATCACAGGATGCGGGAATGGTTAGTTGAATTATCGCGCCATGTCCAGGAATCACAGGATGCAGGAATGGTTAGTTGAATTATCGCGCCATGTCCAGGAATCACAGGATGCGGGAATGGTTAGTTGAATTATCGCGCAGGATCCAGGAATCACAGGATGCAGGAATCACAGGGAATGGTTAGTTGAATTATCGCGCCATGTCCAGGAATCACAGGATGCGGGAATGGTGGTTGAATTATCGCGCCATGTCCAGGAATCACAGGATGCGGAATGGTTAGTTGAATTATCGCGCCATGTCCAGGAATCACAGGATGCGGGAATGGTTAGTTGAATTATCGCGCCATGTCCAGGAATCACAGGATGCGGGAATGGTTAGTTGAATTATCGCGCCATGTCCAGGAATCACAGGATGCGGGAATGGTTAGTTGAATTATCGCGCCATGTCCAGGAATCACAGGATGCGGGAATGGTTAGTTGAATTATCGCGCCATGTCCAGGAATCACAGGATGTGGGAATGGTTAGTTGAATTATCGCGCCATGTCCAGGAATCACAGGATGCGGGAATGGTTAGTTGAATTATCGCGCCATGTCCAGGAATCACAGGATGCGGGAATGGTTAGTTGAATTATCGCGCCATGTCCAGGAATCCAGGAATCACAGGATGTCCAGGAATGGTTAGTTGAATTATCGCGCCATGTCCAGGAATCACAGGATGCGGGAATGGTTAGTTGAATTATCGCGCCATGTCCAGGAATCACAGGATGCGGGAATGGTTAGTTGAATTATCGCGCCATGTCCAGGAATCACAGGATGCGGGAATGGGAATTATCGCGCCATGTCCAGGAATCACAGGATGGTGGGAATGGTTAGTTGAATTATCGCGCCATGTCCAGGAATCACAGGATGCGGGAATGGTTAGTTGAATTATCGCGCCATGTCCAGGAATCACAGGATGCGGGAATGGTTAGTTGAATTATCGCGCCATGTCCAGGAATCACAGGATGCGGGAATGGTTAGTTGAATTATCGCGCCATGTCCAGGAATCACAGGATGCGGGAAGGTTGAATTATCGCGCCATGTCCAGGAATCACAGGATGCGGGAATGGTTAGTTGAATTATCGCGCCATGTCCAGGATGCAGGAATGGTTAGTTGAATTATCGCGCCATGTCCAGGAATCACAGGATGCGGGAATGGTTAGTTGAATTATATCGCGCCATGTCCAGGAATCACAGGATGAATTAGGAATGGTTAGTTGAATTATCGCGCCATGAAGGAATCGCGGATGCGGGAATCCAGTTGAATTATCGCGCCATGTCCAGGAATCACAGGATGCGGGAATGGTTAGTTGAATTATCGCGCCATGTCCAGGAATCAGGGATGCGGGAATGGTTAGTTGAATTATCGCGCCATGTCCAGGAATCACAGGATGCGGGAATGGTTAGTTGAATTATCGCGCCATGTCCAGGAATCACAGGATGCGGGAATGGTTAGTTGAATTATCGCGCCATGTCCAGGAATCACAGGATGCGGGAATGGTTAGTTGAATTATCGCGCCATGTCCAGGAATCACAGGATGCGGGAATGGTTAGTTGAATTATCGCGCCATGTCCAGGAATCACAGGATGCGGGAATGGTTAGTTGAATTATCGCGCCATGTCCAGGAATCACAGGATGCGGGAATGGTTAGTTGAATTATCGCGCCATGTCCAGGAATCACAGGATGCGGGAATGGTTAGTTGAATTATCGCGCCATGTCCAGGAATCACAGGATGCGGGAATGGTTAGTTGAATTATCGCGCCATGTCCAGGAATCACAGGATGCGGGAATGGTTAGTTGAATTATCGCGCCATGTCCAGGAATCACAGGATGCAGGAATGGTTAGTTGAATTATCGCGCCATGTCCAGGAATCACAGGATGCGGGAATGGTTAGTTGAATTATCGCGCCATGTCCAGGAATCACAGGATGCGGGAATGGTTAGAATTGAATTATCGCGCCATGTCCAGGAATCACAGGATGCGGGAATGGTTAGTTGAATTATCGCGCCATGTCCAGGAATCACAGGATGCGGGAATGGTTAGTTGAATTATCGCGCCATGTCCAGGAATCACAGGATGCGGGAATGGTTAGTTGAATTATCGCGCCATGTCCAGGAATCACAGGATGCGGGAATGGTTAGTTGAATTATCGCGCCATGTCCAGGAATCACAGGATGCGGGAATGGTTAGTTGAATTATCGCGCCATGTCCAGGAATCACAGGATGCGGGAATGGTTAGTTGAATTATCGCGCCATGTCCAGGAATCACAGGATGCGGGAATGGTTAGTTGAATTATCGTCCAGGCCATGTCCAGGAATCACAGGATGCGGGAATGGTTAGTTGAATTATCGCGCCATGTCCAGGAATCACAGGATGCGGGAATGGTTAGTTGAATTATCGCGCCATGTCCAGGAATCCATCCAGGAATCACCAGGAATGGTTAGGAATTATCGCGCCATGTCCAGGAATCACAGGATGGAATGGTTAGTTGAATTATCGCGCCATGTCCAGGAATCACAGGATGGGAATGGTTAGTTGAATTATCGCGCCATGTCCAGGAATCACAGGATGCGGGAATGGTTAGTTGAATTATCGCGCCATGTCCAGGAATCACAGGATGTGGGAATGGTTAGTTGAATTATCGCGCCATGTCCAGGAATCACAGGATGTGGGAATGGTTAGTTGAATTATCGCGCCATGTCCAGGAATCACAGGATGTGGGAATGGTTAGTTGAATTATCGCGCCATGTCCAGGAATCACAGGATGCAGGAATGGTTAGTTGAATTATCGCGCCATGTCCAGGAATCACAGGATGCGGGAATGGTTAGTTGAATTATCGCGCCATGTCCAGGAATCACAGGATGCGGGAATGGTTAGTTGAATTATCGCGCCATGTCCAGGAATCACAGGATGCGGGAATGGTTAGTTGAATTATCGCGCCATGTCCAGGAATCACAGGATGCGGGAATGGTTAGTTGAATTATCGCGCCATGTCCAGGAATCACAGGATGCGGGAATGGTTAGTTGAATTATCGCGCCATGTCCAGGAATCACAGGATGCGGGAATGGTTAGTTGAATTATCGCGCCATGTCCAGGAATCACAGGATGCGGGAATGGTTAGTTGAATTAT
>JAIGNY010002128.1:0-19718 GCA_020152595.1 Chiridota heheva
TGAATAATTCCGATCCTGAATTTTTTGACATTTTCGAAAAGCCTGGTCACCCCCCTATCGAACAAAACCGTCACGGAGGAAAATGGTTTGGAACCCATTGGATGCCACCCCTCTCCCTTTTTGACGTTTTAAGTCTCTTTGACTTAGTGTGCACATAATTATTGCCTTACGGATACAGCTAATTAGAGGTAGCTAATTACAACTTAACATACATTTTGCATATCAAACGAAAGGTCTACTAGTCCTCTGTCTCTCGAGCACATAAAATTTTGGAAAAATGTGTTGTTATAAGGCGTGATTCAACCAAATTGCGCCCCACTTTACGTAAATCATTCCGAAATTCTCAGATTTTGTTCCTCTGCAAAACGGCTGATTGAGTCTATTTGAATAGATCCGATCCCAAATTTTTGACATTTTGAAAAGCCTGGTCACCCCCCTATTGAACAAAACCCTCATGGAGGAAAATGGTTTTAAACCCATTGGATGCCACCCTTCTCCCTTTTTGACGTTTTTAAGTCTCATTGACTTAGCGTGCACATAATTATTGCCTTACGGATACAGCTAATTAGAGGTAGCAAAACGGCTGACTGAGTCTACTTGAATAATTCCGATCCTGAATTTTTTGACATTTTCGAAAAGCCTGGTCACCCCCCTATCGAACAAAACCGTCACGGAGGAAAATGGTTTTGAACCCATTGGATGCCACCCCTCTCCCTTTTTGACGTTTTTAAGTCTCTTTGACTTAGTGTGCACATAATTATTGCCTTACGGATACAGCTAATTAGAGGTAGCTAATTACAACTTAACATACATTTTTGCATATCAAACGAAAGGTCTACTAGTCCTCTGTCTCTCGAGCACATAAAATTTTGGAAAAATGTGTTGTTATAAGGCGTGATTCAACCAAATTGCGCCCCACTTTACGTAAATCATTCCGAAATTCTCAGATTTTGTTCCTCTGCAAGAACGGCTGATTGAGTCTATTTGAATAGATCCGATCCCAAATTTTTTGACATTTTTGAAAAGCCTGGTCACCCCTATTGAACATTTTTGAAAAGCCTACGGATCACCGGCTGACTGAGTCTATTGAATAACAAAACCGTCACCGTCACGGAGGAAAATGGTTTTGAACCCATTGGATGCCACCCTTCTCCCTTTTTGACGTTTTTAAGTCTCATTGATTTAGCGTGCACATAATTATTGCCTTACGGATACAGCTAATTAGAAGTAGCAAAACGGCTGACTGAGTCTACTTGAATAAATCCGATCCTGATTTTTTTGACATTTTTGAAAAGCCTGGTCACCCCCCTATCGAACAAAACCATCACGTAGGACAATGGTTTTGAACCCATTGGATGCCACCCCTCTCCCTTTTTGACGTTTTTAAGTCTCTTTGACTTAGTGTGCACATAATTATTGCCTTACGGATACAGCTAATTAGAGGTAGCTAATTACAACTTAACATACATTTTCGCATATCAAACGAAAGGTCTACTAGTCCTCTGTCTCCCGAGCACATACAATTTTCGAAAAATGTGTTGTTATAAGGCGTGATTCAACCAAATTGCGCCCCACTTTACGTAAATCATTCCGAAATTCTCAGATTTTGTTCCTCTGCAAGAACGGCTGATTGAGTCTATTTGAATAGATTCGATCCCAAATTTTTTGACATTTTTGAAAAGCCTGGTCACCCCCCTATTGAACAAAACCGTCACGGAGGAAAATGGTTTTGAACCCATTGGATGACACCCTTCTCATTTTTTGACGTTTTGAAGTCTCATTGACTTAGCGTGCACATAATTATTGCCTTACGGATACAGCTAATTAGAGGTAGCAAAACGGCTGACTGAGTCTACTTGAATAAATCCGATCCTGAATTTGTTGACATTTTTGAAAAGCCTGGTCACCCCCCTATTGAACAAAACCATCACGTAGGAAAATGGTTTTGAACCCATTGGATGCCACCCCTCTCCCTTTTTGACGTTTTTAAGTCTCTTTGACTTAGTGTGCACATAATTATTGCCTTACGGATACAGCTAATTAGAGGTAGCTAATTACAATTAACATACATTTTGCATATCAAACGAAAGGTCTACTAGTCCTCTGTCTCTCGAGCACATAAAATTTTGGAAAAATGTGTTGTTATAAGGCGTGATTCAACCAAATTGCGCCCCACTTTACGTAAATCATTCCGAAATTCTCAGATTTTGTTCCTCTGCAAAAACGGCTAATTGAGTCTATTTGAATAGATCCGATCCCAAATTTTTTTGACATTTTTGAAAAGCCTGGTCACCCCCCTATTGAACAAAACCGTCACGGAGGAAAATGGTTTTGAACCCATTGGATGCCACCCTTCTCCCTTTTTGACGTTTTTAAGTCTCATTGACTTAGCGTGCACATAATTATTGCCTTACGGATACAGCTAATTAGAGGTAGCAAAACGGCTGACTGAGTCTACTTGAATAAATCCGATCCTGAATTTGTTGACATTTTTGAAAAGCCTGGTCACCCGCCTATTGAACAAAACCATCACGTAGGAAAATGGTTTTGAACCCATTGGATGCCACCCCTCTCCCTTTTTGACGTTTTTAAGTCTCTTTGACTTAGTGTGCACATAATTATTGCCTTACGGATACAGCTAATTACAGGTAGCTAATTACAATAAACATACATTTTCGCATATCAAACGAAAGGTCTACTAGTCCTCTGTCTCTCGAGCACATAAAATTTTGGAAAAATGTGTTGTTATAAGGCGTGATTCAACCAAATTGCGCCCCACTTTACGTAAATCATTCGAAATTCTCAGATTTTGTTCCTCTGCAAGAACGGCTGATTGAGTCTATTTGAATAGATCCGATCCCAAATTTTTGACATTTTTGAAAAGCCTGGTCACCCCTATTGAACAAAACCTCACGGAGGAAAATGGTTTTGAACCCATTGGATGCCACCCTTCTCCATTTTTTTTGACGTTTTAAGTCTCATTGACTTAGCGTGCACATAATTATTGCCTTACGGATACAGCTAATTAGAGGTAGCAAAACGGCTGACTGAGTCTACTTGAATAAATCCGATCCTGAATTTTTGACATTTTTGAAAAGCCTGGTCACCCCCTATTGAACAAAACCATCACGTAGGAAAATGGTTTTGAACCCATTGGATGCCACCCCTCTCCTTTTTGACGTTTTTAAGTCTCTTTGACTTAGTGTGCACATAATTATTGCCTTACGGATACAGCTAATTAGAGGTAGCTAATTACAACTTAACATACATTTTCGCATATCAAACGAAAGGTCTACTAGTCCTCTGTCTCCCGAGCACATAAAAATTTGGAAAAATGTGTTGTTATAAGGCGTGATTCAACCAAATTGCGCCCCACTTTACGTAAATCATTCCGAAATTCTCAGATTTTGTTCCTCTGCAAGAACGGCTGATTGAGTCTATTTGAATAGATCCGATCCCAAATTTGTTGACATTTTTGAAAAGCCTGGTCACCCCCCTATTGAACAAAACCGTCACGGAGGAAAATGGTTTTAAACCCATTGGATGCCACCCTTCTCCCTTTTTGACGTTTTTAAGTCTCATTGACTTAGCGTGCACATAATTATTGCCTTACGGATACAGCTAATTAGAGGTAGCAAAACGGCTGACTGAGTCTATTTGAATAAATCCGATCCTGAATTTTTGACATTTTTGAAAAGCCTGGTCACCCCTATTGAACAAAACCGTCACGGAGGAAATGGTTTTGAACCCATTGGATGCCACCCCTCTCCCTTTTGACGTTTTAAGTCTCATTGACTTAGCGTGCACATAATTATTGCCTTACGGATACAGTTAATTAGAGGTAGCAAAACGGCTGACTGAGTCTACTTGAATAAATCCGATCCTGAATTTTTTGACATTTTTGAAAAGCCTGGTCACCCCCTTAATAAACAAAACCATCACGTAGGGAAATGGTTTTGAACCCATTAGATGCCACCCCTCTCCCTTTTTGACGTTTTTAAGTCTCTTTGACTTAGTGTGCACATAATTATTGCCTTAGGGATACAGCTAATTAGAGGTAGCTAATTACAACTTAACATACATTTTTGCATATCAAACGAAAGGTCTACTATTCCTCTGTTCTCTCGAGCACATAAAATTTTGGAAAAATGTGTTGTTATAAGGCGTGATTCAACCAAATTGCGCCCCACTTTACGTAAATCATTCGAAATTCTCAGATTTTGTTCCTCTGCAAGAACGGCTGATTGAGTCTATTTGAATAGATCCGATCCCAAATTTTTTGACATTTTTGAAAAGCCTGGTCACCCCTATTGAACAAAACCATCACGTAGAGGGAAATGGTTTTGAAATTTGGATGCCCACCCCCCTCTCCCGTAGGGAAATTTTTGACCCGTTTTTGAAGTCTCTTTGACTTAGTGTGCACATAATTATTGCCTTACGGATACAGCTAATTAGAGGTAGCTAATTACAACTTAACATACATTTTCGCATATCAAACGAAAGGTGTACAAGTCCTCTGTCTCTCGAGCACATAAAATTTTGGAAAAATGTGTTGTTATAAGGCGTGATTCAACCAAATTGCGCCCCACTTTACGTAAATCATTCCGAAATTCTCAGATTTTGTTCCTCTGCAAGAACGGCTGATCGAGTCTATTTGAATAGATCCGATCCCAAATTTTTTGACATTTTTGAAAAGCCTGGTCACCCCCCTATTGAACAAAACCATCACGGAGGAAAATGGTTTTAAACCCATTGGATGCCACCCTTCTCCCTTTTTGACGTTTTTAAGTCTCATTGACTTAGCGTGCACATAATTATTGCCTTACGGATACAGCTAATTAGAGGTAGCACAACGGCTGACTGAGTCTATTTGAATAATTCCGATCCTGAATTTTTTGACATTTTCGAAAAGCCTGGTCACCCCCCTATTGAACAAAACCATCACGGAGGGAAATGGTTTTGAACCCATTGGATGCCACCCCTCTCCCTTTTTGACGTTTTTAAGTCTCATTGACTTAGCGTGCACATAATTATTGCCTTACGGATACAGCTAATTAGAGGTAGCAAAACGGCTGACTGAGTCTACTTGAATAAATCCGATCCTGAATTTTTTGACATTTTTGAAAAGCCTGGTCACCCCCCTATTGAACAAAACCAACACGTAGGAAAATGGTTTTGAACCCATTGGATGCCACCCCTCTCCCTTTTTGACGTTTTTAAGTCTCTTTGACTTAGTGTGCACATAATTATTGCCTTACGGATACAGCTAATTAGAGGTAGCTAATTACAATTTAACATACATTTTCGCATATCAAACGAAAGGTCTACTAGTCTTCTGTCTCCCAAACACATAAATTTTTCACAAATGTGTTGTTATAAGGCGTGATTCAACCAAATTGCGCCCCAATTTACGTAAATCTTTCCGAAATTCTCAGATTTTGTTCCTCTGCAAGAACGGCTGATTGAGTCTATTTGAATAGATTCGATCCCAAATTTTTGGACATTTTTGAAAAGCCTGGTCACCCCCCTATTGAACAAAACCCTCACGGAGGAAAATGGTTTTAAACCCATTGGATGCCACCCTTCTCCTTTTTTGACGTTTTTAAGTCTCATTGATTTAGCGTGCACATAATTATTGCCTTACAGATACAGCTAATTAGAAGTAGCAAAACGGCTGACTGAGTCTACTTGAATAAATCCTGATTTTTTTGTTATAAGGCGTGATTCAACCAAATTGCGCCCCTCTCCTTTTTGACGTTTTTAATAAATCATTACAGCCGTAAATTCTCAGAAATTTTGTTCCTCTGCAAGAAAACGGCTGATTGAGTCTATTTGTAAAATAAATCCGATCCAAAAACGGCTGAAATTTTTGACATTTTTTTTTTGAAAAGCCTGGTCACCCCTATTGAACAAAACCCGTCACGGAGGAAAATGGTTTTGAACCCATTGGATGCCACCCTTCTCCCTTTTGACGTTTTTAAGTCTCATTGACTTAGCGTGCACATAATTATTGCCTTACGGATACAGCTAATTAGAGGTAGCAAAACGGCTGACTGAGTCTACTTGAATAATTTCGATCCTGAATTTTTTGACATTTTGAAAAGCCTGGTCACCCCCCTATTGAACAAAACCAACACGTAGGAAAATAGTTTTGAACCCATTGGATGCCACCCCTCTCCCTTTTTGACGTTTTTAAGTGTCTTTGACTTAGTGTGCACATAATTATTGCCTTACGGATACAGCTAATTAGAGGTAGCTAATTACAACTTAACATACATTTTCGCATATCAAACGAAACGTCTACTAGTCTTCTGTCTCCCAAACACATACAATTTTGGAAAAATGTGTTGTTATAAGGCGTGATTCAACCAAATTGCGCCCCACTTTACGTAAATCAATCCGAAATTCTCAGATTTTGTTCCTCTGCAAAAACGGCTGATTGAGTCTTTTTTAATTGATCCGATCCCAAATTTTTTGAACCCATTGGATGCCACCTATCTCCTTTTTTGAAGATTTTAAGTCTCAAAAACTTAGTGTGCACATAATTATTGCCTTACGGATACAGCTAATTAGAGGTAGCAAAACGGCTGATTGAGTCTACTTGAATAAATCCGATCCCGAATTTTTTGACATTTTGAAAAGCCTGGTCACCCCCCCCCCTCTTCCCCCCCCTATTGAAAATAACCGTCACGGAGGAAATGGTTTTGAACCCATTGGATGCCACCCCTCTCCCTTTTGAAGTTTTTAAGTCTCATTGACTTAGCGTGCACATAATTATTGCGTTACGGATACAGCTAATTAGAGGTAGCAAAACGGCTGATTGAGTCTATTTGAATGAATCTGATCCTGAATTTTTGACATTTAAAAAAAGCCTGGTAACCCCTATTGAAAAAAACCATCACGGAGGAAAATGGTTTTGAACCCATTGAATGCCACCCCTCTCCCTTTTTGACGTTTTTAAGTCTCATTGACTTAGTGTGCACATAATTATTGCCTTACGGATACAGCTAAATAGAGGTAACTAATTACAATTTGACATACAATTTCGCATATCAAACAAAAGGTCTACTAGTCCTCTGTCTCCCGAGCACATACATTTTTTTTTTAAATGTGTTGTTATAAGGCGTGATTCAACCAAATTGCGCCCCACTTTACGTAAATCATTTTCCGAAATTCTCAGATTTTGTTCCTCTGCAAAAACGGCTGATTGAGTCTTTTTGAGATTGATCCCAAATTTTTGACATTTTTGAAAAGCCTGGTCATCCTATTGAACAAAATTTTCACGGAGGAAAATGGTTTTAAACCCATTGGATGCCACCTATCTCCTTTTTGACGTTTTAAGTCTCATTTTTTGAAGATTTTAAGTCTCAATGACTTAGTGTGCACATAATTATTGCCTTACGGACAGCTAATAAGAGGTAGCAAAACGGCAGATTGAGTCTACTTGAATAAATCCGATCCTGAATTTTTGACATTTTTTTTGAAAAGCCTGGTCACCCCCTTCACCTCCCCTTAGTCCCCCCCCAAATTTTTGACCCTATTGAACAAAACCGTCACGGAGGAAATGGTTTTGAACCCATTGGATGCCACCCCTCTCCCTTTTTGACGTTTTAAGTCTCATTGACTTAGTGTGCACATAATTATTGCCTTACGGGTACAGCTAATTAGAGGTAGCAAAACGGCTGATTGAGT
Organism: Chiridota heheva; assembly: GCA_020152595.1. NCBI lineage: Eukaryota > Metazoa > Echinodermata > Holothuroidea > Apodida > Chiridotidae > Chiridota > Chiridota heheva. The sequence continues at coordinate 7,693 of JAIGNY010002128.1, forward strand.
CTACTTGAATGAATCTGATCCTGAATTTTTTGACATTTAAAAAAAGCCTAATTAACCCCCTATTGAAAAAAACCATCACGGAGGAAAATGGTTTTGAACCCATTGAATGCCACCCCTCTCCCTTTTTAGAGTTTTTGGGTCTCATTGACTTAGTGTGCACATAATTATTGCCTTACGGATACAGCTAAATAGAGGTAGCTAATTACAATTTGACAAACAATTTCGCATATCAAACAAAAGGTCTACTAGTCCTCTGTCTCCCGAGCACATAAAATTTAAAAAAAAATGTGTTGTTATAAGGCGTGATTCAACCAAATTGCGCCCCACTTTACGTAAATCATACCGAAATTCTCAGATTTTGTTCCTCTGCAAAAACGGCTGATTGAGTCTTTTTGAATGGATCCGATCCCAAATTTTTTGACATTTTTGAATAGCCTGGTCACCCCCCTATTAAACAAAACCGTCACGGAGGAAAATAGTTTTGAACCCATTGGATGCCACCCTTCTCCCTTTTTGACGTTTTTAAGTCTCATTGACTTAGCGTGCACATAATTATTGCCTTACGGATACAGCTAATTAGAGGTAGCAAAACGGCTGACTGAGTCTACTTGAACAAATCCGATCCTAAGCTTTGTGACATTTTTGAAAAGCCTGTTCACCCCCGTATTGAACAAAACTGTCACGTAGGAAAATGGTTTTGAACCCATTAGATGCCACTCCTCTTTTTTTTTTGACGTTTTTAAGTCTCATTGACTTAGTGTGCACATAATTATTGCCTTACGGATACAGCTAATGAGAGGTAGCAAAACGGCTTATTGAGTCTACTTGAATAAATCCGATTCCGAATTTTTTGAAATTTTTAAACGCCTGGTCACCCCCCTATTGAACAAAACCGTCACGGGGGAAAATTGTTCTAAACCCATTGGATGCCACCCCCTCCCTTTTTGAAGTTTTTAAGTCTCAAAGACTTAGTGTGCACATAATTATTGCCTTACGGATACAGCTAAATAGAGGTAGCTAATTACATTTTAATATACAATTTCGAATATCAAACGAAAAGTCTACTAGTCCTTTGTCTCCCGAGCACATACAATTTTCTAAAAATGTGTTGTTATAATGCGTGATTCAACCAAATTGCGCCCCACTTTACGTAAATCATTCCGAAATTCTCAGTCTTTGTTCCTCTGCAAGAAGGGCTGATTGAGTGTACTTGATAAGATCCAATTCCAAATTTGTTGACATTTTTGAAAAGCCTGGTCACCCCCCTATTGAACAAAACCCTTACGGAGGGAAATGGTTCTGAACCCATTGGATGCCACCCCTCTCCCTTTTTGAAGTTCTTAAGTCTCATTGACTTAGTGTGCACATAATTATTGCCTTACGGGTACAGCTAATTAGAGGTAGCAAAACGGCTGATTGAGTCTACTTGAACGAATCTGATCCCGAATTTTTTGACATTTTTAAAAAGCCTAATTAAAAAAAACATCACGGAGGAAAATGGTTCTGAACCCATTAAATGCCACCCCTCTCCTTTTTTGAAGTTTTCGGGTCTCATTGACTTAGTGTGCACATAATTATTGCCTTACGGATACAGCTAAATAGAGGTAGCTAATTACAATTTGACATACAATTTCGCATGTCAAACAAAAGGTCTACTAGTCCTCTGTCTCCCGAGCACATAACATTTTCAAACAATGTGTTGTTATAAGGCGTGATTCAACCAAATTGCGCCCCACTTTACGTAAATTATTCCGAAATTCTCAGATTTTGTTCCTCTGCAAAAACGGCTGATTGAGTCTTTTTGAATGGATCCGATCCCAAATTTTTTGACATTTTTTAATAGCCTGTTCACCCCCGTATTGAACAAAACCGTCACGTAGGGAAATGGTTTTAAACCCATTAAATGCCACTCCTCTTTTTTTTTTGACGTTTTTAAGTCTCAAAGACTTAGTGTGCACATAATTATTGCCTTACGGATACAGCTAATGAGAGGTACCAAAACGGCTGATTGAGTCTACTTGAATAAATCCGATTCCGAATTTTTTAACATTTTTGAAAGCCTGGTCCCCCTCTCCTATTGAAAAAACCGTCACGGAGGAAAATGGTTCTGAACCCATTAAATGCCACCCCTCTCCTTTTTTGAAGTTTTTGGGTCTCATTGACTTAGTGTGCACATAATTATTGCCTTACGGATACAGCTAAATAGAGGTAGCTAATTACAATTTGATATACAATTTCGCATATCAAACGAAAGGTCTACTAGTTCTATGTCTCCCGAGCACATAAGATTTTCAAAAAAAGTTTTGCTATCAGGCGTGATTCAACCAAATTGCGCCCCACTTTACGTAAATCATTCCAAAATTCTCAGACTTTGTTCCTCTCCAAAAACGGCTGATTGAGTTTACTTGAATAGATCCGATCCCGAATTTTTTGACATTTTTAAAAAGCCTTGTCACCCCCCTATTGAACAACCCCCCCCCCTCCTAAAAAAAATCGGAATCGGATTTATTCAAGTAGACTCAATCAGCCGTTTTGCTACCTCTAATTAGCTGTATCCGTAAGGCAATAAATATGTGCACACTAAGTCAATGAGACTTAAAAACTTCAAAAAGGGTGAGCGGTGGCATCCAAAAAGTTCAAAACCATTTTCCTCCGTGACAATTTTGTTCAATAGGGGGGTGACCAGGCTTTTGAAAAATGTCAAAAAATTTCGGATCGGATCTATTAAAATAGACTTAATCAGCCGTTTTTGCAGAGGAACAAAGTCTGAGAATTTCGGAGTGATCTACGTAACGTGAGGCGCAATTTGGTTGAATTACGCCTTAAAACATGACATTTTTCCAGATCTTTTTCTTTCCGGGGGACAGAGGACTACTAGACCTTTCGTTTAAAATGCGATATGTTATATTATAATTTAATTAGCTACCCTTAATTAGCTGTATCCGTAAGGCAATAACTATGTGCACACTAGGTCAAAGAGACTTAAAAACGTCAAAAAGTGAGAGGGGTGGCATCCATAGGGTTCAAAACCATTTTTCCCCACATTGACTTAGTGTGCACAAAACTATTGCCTTACGGATACAGCTAATTAGAGGTAGCATAACGGCTGATTGAGTCTCTTGAATAAATTTGATCCCGAATTTGTTAATATTTTTAAAAGCCTTGTCACCCCCCTATTGAACAAAACTGTTACGGAGGGAAATGGTTTTGAACCCATTGGATGCCACCCCTCTCCCTTTTTGACGTTTTTAAGTCTCTCTGACTTGGTGTGCATATACTTATTACCTGACGGATACAGCTAATTAGAGGTCGCAAAACGGCTGATTGAGTCTACTTGAATAAATCCGATCCCGAATTTGTTTGACAATTTTTTTAAAAGCCTGGTCACCCCCCTATTGAACAAAACCGTCACGGAGGAAAATGGTTTTGAACCCATTGGATGCCACCCTCTCCCTTTTTGACGTTTTAAAGTCTCATTGACTTAGTGTGCACATAATTATTGCCTTACGGATACAGCTAATTAGAGGTAGCAAAACGGCTGATTGAGTCTACTTGAATAAATCCGATCTCAAATTTTTTGACATTTTTGAAAAGCCTGGTCATCTTCCTATTGAAGAAAATTGTCACGGGGGAAAACGGTTCTGAACCGTTTGGATGCCACCCCTCTCCCTTTTTGACGTTTTTAAGCCTCATTGACTTAGTGTGCAAATAATTATTGCCTTACGGATACAGCTAATTAGAGGTAGCTAATTACAATTTGATATAAAATTTCACAAATCAAACGAAAGGTCTAATAGTCTTTTGTTCCCTGAGCAGATAAAATTTTGAAAAAATGTGTTGTTTTGAGGCGTAATTTAACCAAATTGCGCCCCACTTTACGTAAATAATTTTAAAAATCTTAAAATTTGTTCCTCTGCAAAAACGGCTGATTAAGTCTACTTGAATAAATCCGATCCCGAATTTTTTGACATTTTTGAAAAGCCTGGTCACCCCTATATTGAACAAAACCACCACGGGGAAAAATGGTTTTGAACCCTATGGGTGCCACCCCTCTCACTTTTTGACGTTTTTAAGTCTCTTTGACCTAGTGTGCACATAATAATTGCCTTACGGATACAGCTAATTAAAGGTAGCTAATCAAATTATAATATAACATATCGCATTTTAAACGAAAGGTCTAGTAGTCCTCTGTCCCCCGGAAAGAAAAAGATCTGGAAAAATGTCATGTTTTAAGGCGTAATTCAACCAAATTGCGCCTCACGTTACGTAGATCACTCCGAAATTCTCAGACTTTGTTCCTCTGCAAAAACGGCTGATTAAGTCTATTTTAATAGATCCGATCCAAAATTTTTGACATTTTTAAAAGCCTGGTCACCCCCATTGAACAAAATTGTCACGGAGAAAAATGGTTTTGAACTTTTGGGATGCCACCCCTCACCCTTTTTGAAGTTTTTAAGTCTCATTGACTTAGTGTGCACATATTTATTGCCTTACGGATACAGCTAATTAGAGGTGGCAAAACGGCTGATTGAGTCTACTTGAATAAATCCAATCCCGAATTTTTTTACATTTTTGAAAAGCCTGGTCACCCCCATCCCCCTCCTCCCCCTCCTATTGAACAAAACCGTTACAAGGGAAATTGTTCTGAACCCATTGGATGCCACCCCTCCCTTTTTGAAGTTTTTAAGTCTCATTGACTTAGTGTGCACATAATTATTGCCTTAAGGATACAGCTAAATAGAGGTAGCTAATTACATTTTGATATACAATTTCGCATATTAAACGAAAAGTCTACTAGTCCTTTGTCTCCCGAGCACATACAATTTTCGAAAAAGTGTTGTTATAATGCGTGATTCAACAAAATTGCGCCCCACTTTACGTAAATCATTCCGAAATTCTCAGTCTTTGTTCCTCTGCAAAAACGGCTGATTGAGTCTATTTGAATAGATCCGATCCCAAATTTTTGACATTTTTAAAAGCCTGGTCACCCCTATTGAACAAAACTGTCACGGAAGAAAATGGTTTGAACCCATTGGATGCCACTCCTCTTTTTTTTTTTTGACGTTTTTAAGTCTCATTGACTTAGTGTGCACATAATTATTGCCTTACGGATACAGCTAATGAGAGGTAGCAAAACGGCTGATTGAGTCTACTTGAATAAATCCGATTCTGAATTTTTTGACATTTTTGAAAAGCCTGGTCACCCCCCTATTGAACAAAACCGTCAAGGGGGAAAATTGTTCTGAACCCATTGGATGCCACCCCCTCCCTTTTTGAAGTTTTTAAGTCTCAAAGACTTAGTGTGCACATAATTATTGCCTTACGGATACAGCTAAATAGAGGTAGCTAATTACATTTTGATATACAATTTCGCATATTAAACGAAAAGTCTACTAGTCCTTTGTCTCTCGAGCACACAAAATTTTCTAAAAATGTGTTGTTATAATGCGTGATTCAACCAAATTGCGCCCCACTTTACGTAAATCATTCCGAAATTCTCAGTCTTTGTTCCTCTGCAAAAACGGCTGATTGAGTCTACTTGATTAGATCCGATTCCGAACTTTTTGACATTTTTGAAAAGCCTGGTCACCCCCCTATTGAACAAAACCGTCAAGGAGGGAAATGGTTTTGAACCCATTGGATGCCACCCCTCTCCCTTTTTGAAGTTTTTAAGTCTCATTGACTTAGTGTGCACATAATTATTGCCTTACGGATACAGCTAATTAGAGGTAGCAAAACGGCTGATTAAATCTACTTGAATAAATCCGATCCCGAATTTTTTGACATTTTTGAAAAGCCTGGTCAACCCCTATTGAACAAAACCGTCACGGAAGAAAATGGTTCTGAACCCATTGGATGCCACCCTTCTCCTTTTGACGTTTTTAAGTCTCATTGACTTAGCGTGCACATAATTATTGCCTTACGGATACAACTAATTAGAGGTAGCAAAACGGCTGATCGAGTCTACTTGAATAAATCCGATTTCGACTTTTTTGACATTTTTGAAAAGCCTGCTCACCCCCCTATTGAACAAAACTGTCACGGAGGAAAATGGTTCTGAACCCATTGGATGCCACCCCTCTCCCTTTTTGAAGTTTTCAAGTCTCATTGACTTAGTGTGCACATAATTATTGCCTTACGGATTCAGCTAAATAGAGGTAGCTAAGTACATTTTAATATACAATTTCGCATATCAAACGAAAGGTCTACTAGTCCTCTGTCTCCCGAGCACATACAATTTTCGTAAAATGTGTTGTTGTAAGGCGTGATTCAATCAAATTGCGCCCCACTTTACATAAATCATTCCGAAAATCTCAGACTTTGTTTCTCTGCAAAAACGGCTGATTGAGTCTATTTGAATAGATCCGATCCCAAATTTCTTGACATTTTTTAAAAGCCTAGTCAACCCCCCATTGAAAAAAACCGTCACGGAGGAAAATGGTTTTGAACCCATTGGATGCCACCCTTCTCCCATTTTGACGTTTTTAAGTCTCATTGACTTAGCGTGCACATAATTATTGCCTTACGGATACAGCTAATTAGAGGTAGCAAAACGGCTGACTGAATCTACTTGAATAAATCCGATCCTGAATTTTGTGACATTTTTGAAAAGCCTGTTCACCCCCGTATGGAACAAAACCGTCCCGTAGGAAAGAGGTTTTGAACCCATTGGATGCCACTCCTCTTTTTTTTTTTTGACGTTTTTAAGTCTCATTGACTTAGTGTGCACATAATTATTGCCTTACGGATACAGCTAATGAGAGGTAGCAAAACGGCTGATTGAGTCTACTTGAATAAATCCGATTCCGAATTTTTTGATATTTTTGAAAAGCCTGGTCACCCCCCTATTGAACAAAACCGTCACGGGGGAAAATTGTTCTGAACCCATTGGATGCCACCCCCTCCCTTTTTGAAGTTTTTAAGTCTCATTGACTTAGTGTGCACATAATTATTGCCTTATGGATACAGCTAAATAGAGGTAGCTAATTACATTTTTAAAATACAATTTCGCATATTAAACGAAAAGTCTACTAGTCCTTTGTCTCTCGAGCACACAAAATTTTCGAAAAATGTGTTGTTATAATGCGTGATTCAACCAAATTGCGCCCCACTTTACGTAAATCATTCCGAAATTCTCAGTCTTTGTTCCTCTGCAAAAACGGCTGATTGAGTCTACTTGAATAAATCCGATCCCGAACTTTTTGACATTTTTGAAAAGCCTGGTCACCCCCCCTATTGAACAAAACCGTCACGGAGGGAAATGGTTTTGAACCCATTGGATGCCACCCCTCTCCCTTTTTGAAGTTTTTAAGTCTCATTGACTTAGTGTGCACATAATTATTGCCTTACGGATACAGCTAATTAGAGGTAGCAAAACGGCTGATTGAGTCTACTTGAATAAATCCGATCCCGAATTTTTTGACATTTTTGAAAAGCCTGGTCACCCCCCTATTGAAGAAAACCGTCACGGAGGAAAATGGTTTTGAACCCATTGGATGCCACCCATCTCCCTTTTTGAAGTTTTTAAGTCTCATTGACTTAGTGTGCACATAATTATTGCCTTACGGATACAGCTAAATAGAGGTAGCTAATTACAATTTGATATACAATTTCGTTTATCAAACGAAAAGGTCTACTAGTCCTCTGTCTCCCAAACACATAACATTTTCGAAAAATGTGTTGTTATAAGGCGTGATTCAACCAAATTGCGCCCCACTTTACGTAAATCATTCCGAAATTCTCAGACTTTGTTCCTCTGCAAAAACGGCTAATTGAGTCTACTTGAATAGATCCAATCCCGAATTTTTTGACATTTTTTAAAAGCCTGGTCACCCCCCTCCCCTCCTTCTCCCCTCCCTATTGAACAAAACCGTCACGGAGGGAAATGGTTCTGAATCCATTGGATGCCACCCATCTCCTTTTTGAAGTTTTTAAGTCTCATTGACTTAGTGTGCACATAATTATTGCCTTACGGATACAGCTAAATAGAGGTAGCTAATCACAATTTAATAAACAATTTCGCATATAAAGCGAAAGGTCTACTAGACCTCTGTCTTCCGAGCACATAAAATATTCGAAAAATGTGTGGTTATAAGGCGTGATTCAAACAAATTGCGCCCCACTTTACGTAAATCATTCCGAAATTCTCAGTCTTTGTTCCTCTGCAAAAACGGCTGATTGAGTCTACTTGAATAAATCCAATTCCGAATTTTTTGACATTTTTAAAAAGCCTGGTCACCCCCCTATTGAACAAAATCATCACGGAGGAAATTGGTTTTGAACCCATTGGATGCCACCCCTCTCCCTTTTTGAAGTTTTTAAGTGTCATTGACTTAGTATGCACATAATTATTGCCTTACGGATACAGCTAATTAGAGGTAGCAAAACGGTTGATTGAGTCTACTTGAATAAATCCGATCCCGAATTTTTTGACATTTTTTTAAAGACTGGTCACTCCCCCTATTGAACAAAACTGTCACGGAGGAAAATGGTTCTGAATCCAATGGATGCCACCCTTCTTCCTTTTTGAAGTGTTTAAGTCTCATTGACTTAGTGTGCACATAATTATTGAATTACGAACACAGCTAAATAGAGGTAGCTAATTACAATTTAATATACAATTATGCATATCAAACGAAAAATCTACTAGTCCTCTGTCTCCCGAGCACATAAAATTTTCGAAAAATGTGTTGTTATAAGGCGTGATTCAACCAAATTGCGCCCCACTTTACGTAAATCATTCCGAAATTCTCAGACTTTGTTCCTATACCAAAACGGCTGATTGAGTCTACTTGAATAGATCCGATCCCAAATTTTTTGACATTTTTGAAAAGCCTGGTCACCCCCCTATTGAACAAAACCGTCACGGAGGAAAATGGTTCTGAACCGATTGGATGCCACCCCTCTCCTTTTTTGAAGTTTTTAAGTCTCGTTGTCTTAGTGTGCACATAATTATTGCCTTACGAATACAGCTAAATAAAGGTAGCTATTTACAATTTAATATACAATTTCGCATATCAAACGAAAGGTCTACTAGTCCTCTGTCTCCCAAACACATAAAAAAATTAAAAAATGTGTTGTTATCAGGCGTGATTCAACCAATGTGCGCCCCAATTTACGTAAATCATTCCGAAATTCTCAGTCTTTGTTTCTCTGCAAACCCGGCTGATTGAGTATACTTGACTAGATCCAATCCAGAATTTTTTTACATTTTTGAATAGCCTGGTCACCCCCCTATTAAACTAAACCGTCAGAGAGGGAAATGGTTCTGAACCCATTGGATGTCACCCCTCTCCCTTTTTGAAGATTTTAAGTTTCATTGACTTAGTGTACACATACTTATTGCCTGACGGATACAGCTAATTAGAGGTAGCAAAACGGCTGATTGAGTCTACTTGAATAAATCCGATCCCGAATTTGTTTGACATTTTTTAAAAAGCCTGGTCAACCCCCCTTGAACAAAACCGTCACGGAGGAAAATGGTTTTGAACCCATTGGATGCCACCCCTCTCCCTTTTTGACGTTTTAAAGTCTCATTGACTTAGTGTGCACATAATTATTGCCTTACGGATACAGCTAATTAGAGGTAGCAAAACGGCTGATTGAGTCTACTTGAATAAATTCGATCTCAAATTTTTTGACATTTTTGAAAAGCCTGGTCAACTTTCCTATTGAAGAAAATTGTCACGGGGGAAAACGGTTCTGAACCGTTTGGATGCCACCCCTCTCCCTTTTTGACGTTTTTAAGTCTCATTGACTAAGTGTGCACATAATTATTGCCTTACGGATACAGCTATTTAAAGGTAGCTAATTACAATTTAATTTACAATTTCACATATCAAACGAAAGGTCTAATAGTCTTTTGTTCCCTGAGCAGATAAAAGTTTGAAAAAATGTGTTGTTTTAAGGCGTAATTTAACCAAATTGCGCCCCACTTTACGTAAATAATTGTAAAATTCTTAAAATTGGTTCCTCTGCAAAAACGGCTGTTAAGTCTACTTGAATAAACCCGATCCCGAATTTTTTGACAAGCCTGGTTACCCCCCTATTGAACAAAACCATCACGGGGAAAATGGTTTTGAACCCATTGGATGCCACCCCTCTCCCTTTTTGACGTTTTTAAGTCTCTTTGACCTAGTGTGCACATAATTATTGCCTTACGGATACAGCTAATTAAAGGTAGCTAATCAAATTATAATATAACATATCGCATTTTAAACGAAAGGTCTAGTACTCCTCTGTCCCCCGGAAAGAAAAAATCTGGAAAAATGTCATGTTTTAAGGCGTAATTCAACCAAATTGCGCCTCACGTTACGTAGATCACTCCGAAATTCTCAGACTTTGTTCCTCTGCAAAAACGGCTGATTAAGTCTATTTTAATCAATCTGATCCCAATTTTTTTGACATTTTTGAAAAGCCTGGTCACCCCCCTATTGAAAAAAACCGTCACGGAGAAAAATGGTTTTGAACTTATTGAATGCCGCCCTTCACCCTTTTTAAAGTTTTTAAGTCTCATTGACTTAGTGTGCACATATTTATTGCCTTACGGATACAGCTAATTAGAGGTAGCAAAACGGCTGATTGAGCCTACTTGAATAAATCCAATCCCGATTTTTTTTTACATTTTTGAAAAGCCTGGTCACCCCTCCCCTCTCCCCCTCCTCCCTCTCCTATTGAACAAAACTGTTACGGGGGGAAATTGTTCTGAACCCATTGGATGCCACCCCCTCCCTTTTTGAAGTTTTTAAGTCTCATTGACTTAGTGTGCACATAATTATTGCCTTACGGATACAGCTAAATAGAGGTAGCTAATTACATTTTGATATACAATTTCGCATATTAAACGAAAAGTCTACTAGTCCTTTGTCTCCCGAGCACATACAATTTTCGAAAAACGTGTTGTTATAATGCGTGATTCAACCAAATTGCGCCCCACTTTACGTAAATCATTCCGAAATTCTCAGTCTTTGTTCCTCTGCAAAAACGGCTGATTGAGTCTACTTGATAAGATCCAATTCCAATTTTTTTGACAATTTTGAAAAGCCTGGTCACCCCCTATTGAACAAATCCGTCACGGAGAAAAATGGTTTTAAACTTATTGGATGCCACCCCTCTCCCTTTTTGAAGTTTTTAAGTCTCATTGACTTAGTGTGCACATAATTATTGCCTTACGGATACAGCTAATTAGAGGTAGCAAAACGGCTGATTGAGTCTACTTGAATAAATCCGATCCCGAATTATTTGACATTTTTTAAAAGCCTGGTCACCCCCCTATTGAACAAATTCGTCACGGAGGAAAATGGTTTTGAACCCATTGGATGCCACCCTTCTCCCTTTTTGACGTTTTTAAGTCTCATTGACTTAGTGTGCACATATTTATTGCCTTACGGATACAGCTAATTAGAGGTAGCTAATTACAATTTAGTATACAATTTTGCATATCAAACGAAAAGTCTACTAGTTCTCTGTCTCCCGAGCACATAAAATTTTCAAAAAATATTTTGTTATCAGGCGTGATTCAACCAAATTGCGCCCCACTTTACGTAAATCATTCCAAAATTCTCAGACTTTGTTCCTCTCCAAAAACGGCTGATTGAGTTTACTTGAATAGATCCGATCCCGAATTTTTTGACATTTTTTAAAAGCCTGGTCACCCCGCTATTGAACAAAACCGTCACGGAAGAAAATGGTTCTGAACGCATTGGATGCCACCCCTCTCACTTTTTGACGTTTTTAAGTCTCATTGACTTAGTGTGCACATAATTATTGCCTTACGGATACAGCTAAATAGAGGTAGCTAATTACAATTTAATATACAATTTCGCATATCAAACGAAAGGTCTACTAGTCCTCTGTGTCTGGAGTACATACAATTTTCAAAAAAATGTGTTGTTATAAGGCGTGATTCAACCAATGTGCGCCCCAATTTACGTAAATCAATCCGAAATTCTTAGTCTTTGTTTCTCTGCAAAAACGGCTGATTGAGTATACTTGACTAGATCCAATCCAGAATTTTTTGACATTTT
>JAIGNY010002129.1:0-10000 GCA_020152595.1 Chiridota heheva
TTACCTGGTTAGTAGTCTTACTCACTGACTCAGCATCTCATTTTATTCTACGTCACGGATAAAGTTTTATCAGGGCCGTAATTCTCGGGGGACAGGAGGATATGGTCCCCCCCACCCTCAATTTTTTGTATAAGTTTAAAAGTATTTTTAAATTTTCAAATTATCAAAATCTCTCATAAGAACCGGGTTTGTTTTACAGGTCTGTAATTGAAGTTTTTAATATGGAAATTTGCAGTCTTATGCAAATTCGCACTCTTATGCATATTTGCAGTCTAATGGAAATTTGCAATGTAAAGTCCAACGAGCTTCCACACACCAACCTCTTGTTTCATGAAAATCCGCATGCCCATATAGTTCTGCTTGTCCCTCCCCTCTTCGAAATCTTGTTATTGAACAAAACGACATGTATCGTCTAATACCTAAACAGCTTATTTCTCCCATTTATCTATTGCTTCGTAAGACTCCTTTGGTGGTCATAAGCAGATAAGTCTCCAAGGGTCCATTGCCCCGGCCCAATTCTAATTGTCTGAAAGATACCGATAAGAAATTTTCTTAGTTCGTTTATCATTTAACACCTCAACACCGAAACAATCTTGTTACACCCGACAAAAACTATGGGTAAAAAAGGAAAAAGTTTGATGCCATAATTTCAAAGTGCAAAGGTCTAGCCTATTTTTCAACACCTCTACTATTTTAGAGATTTGAATTAGATAAGGCGGCAATTAAAAGAAAGATGTTGAATTTATAGAATGCGAATGGTATAATATCGGCAAATCCCGTGTGATACCGCCACTTAACAGTGAAACGGATTTGAATGTGTTGATATGGCAGATCAAAGCCTGCCGCTGCAAAACAGATATTAAAAAAATAGGTAAATAATTTCATTACCATCAGCCAAGGAGACGCGCTGACAGAATATAGCCACTCATGCAGTATTATTTGAGAACAAATTTGTACAAGTACACTATTCAGAAACTTAATGATGTAAGTACATACATAAATATTGCCTTATATCAGTATATCAGCTGATCAGGTATATACAATTTGGAAAGACAATTAAATTTGAACAGTCCAATAACAGATTTACCTTATTGATAGACGTCCACGTGACTGACTCGAAACGATCTTGGGCTGACCCTGGGCTGGCTTACAGCAATTTAGACTATACCTGTATACAGCATGGGAATAACCCAACGTTTGGTGTAATAAGAAAATACATCAAGACTTGGTTTCTTATTCATTAAGATCGGAGGTGTAGCCTACGAACGGTGGGGAATGGGGGAAAACTGCCCCTGGAAGGATTTTACACGCGTTAACAAACAATTGTAAAATTATTACACATTTTGGTTTAAATATTGGAAAATCCTCTCCCCCCCCCTCAGACCCCCCCCTATCAGGGGGTGCAGGTAGGGGTGTGCAGCCCACCAACCAAAAAACATACCCGCACTATGACATATTTTTTGGTAACTGCAGTATGAAATTATACAATTTTGATATTCGCAGTATGAAAGAAGTCAATTTTGATACCTGCAGTATAAGTATTCAACAAAAATATTGTAAAAATGGGCAGCAGTGCAAAATTAACACAGTAAAACCTTATTTTTTGGGACCTGTACTACGAAAATTATAAAAAAAGACAATATTTTTTTATTTCAATTTTTTTTAGTGTAAAAACAGACACCTGCGCTACGAAAATGGTGCAAAACATGCACCCGGTACATATACATATACCTCACATATGGAAGTGCCCCCTCCCCCTCCCTCTGGGGGGATACCGTATACGACGTATTAAAGTCTGACCACGCAGCTATAAAATTAAATTTATAGCTCCATGGTCTGACATGGGCCTAATCCATATTTCATATGACAGTATGATAGAATTACAAATAACACATTTTCTGACCAAGTTTTATACCTCCCGAAGCAATCTAACACATTTACTGTAATCATTAAAATCTTTAATGCTACTACATAATAGTGTATCATGGGAGTCGCCATTTTGATTTAAAAACATGCAGATTATGTCACAGCCCAGCAGGATGTTGGAATGCTTTGTATTTTTTTATAATCTATCTCAAGTTTAAGTTTATGAAATTTGTTTTTCTTTTGTAAATGTCTAGGACATTTTTGTGTACATATGAGACTATCAAAACATTCTGTTAAAACTTTGTGTCACATCGTTTGGAATGAGATCTTTAATTACATTTATAAAGAAATACATTAAATTTCTTATGTCCCTATTGGGAAAATTATGTCATCATGCACAATATTTCAATACAGAATTGAACAAAATGGCAGCTCCCATGTGTCGACTTTAAACATGAATAACTTAAGATAGGAATTAGATTTTGACTTGCTTATTTTGGAAGTTCGTTAAGTTTTTGTATCCTCTATTATATGAAATTATGATTGTATCAGACTTTATGTATCCTTTAAGCGCCCCCCGCTCTAATAAGCGCCCCCGCTCTAATAAGCGCCCCCGCTCTAATAAGCGCCCCCGCTCTAATAAGCGCCCCCGCTCTAATAAGCGTCCCCGCTCTAATAAGCGTCCCCGCTCTAATAAGCGCCCCCGCTCTAATAAGCGCCCCCGCTCCAATAAGCGCCCCCGCTCCAATAAGCGCCCCCGCTCCAATGTCGCGCCCCGCTCTAATAAGCGCCCCCGCTCTAATAAGCGCCCCGCCTAATAAGCGCCCCGCTCTAATAAGCGCCCCGCTCTAATAAGCGCCCCCGCTCTAATAAGCGCCCCGCTCTAATAAGCGCCCCCGCTCTAATAAGCGCCCCGCTCTAATAAGCGCCCCCGCTCTAATAAGCGCCCCGCTCTAATAAGCGCCCCGCTCTAATAAGCGCCCCCGCTCTAATAAGCGCCCCGCCTAATAAGCGCCCCGCTCTAATCAGCGCCCCCGCTCTAAAAAGCGCCCCCGCTCTAATAAGCGCCCCTGCTCTAATAAGCGCCCCCGCTCTAATGAGCGCCCCCGCTCTAATAAGCGCCCCACCCAAAAAATTGACTCATTTTTGTTACATTATTGGCTTATTGTGCGTTTGACGCTCACGATTTTTTTCTGTGGTGACATGCAGGTGGTGGTTATATTGTTGATTGTAGGGTTAGTATAGCCTGAACCAGTTTCACATAATGTTGCTTGAATAGCACACACTACACGGCCCCGGAGCATGGGTGCTTATTAGGAAAACAACTTCGGTCGGGCCTAAAAAGTGGTGTAATACTTTCGAAAGGCCCGTAGTCAAAATTTTCCAGGAAGTGTGATGGGGGTGCGCTTCTTGATGTGTGAATTGTGACGTACAGCTAAAGAGCAAAACCTTCTTGATGATTGTTTACATTGACGATCCATGGCGGGGGTGCGAACCCACCCTGGGCCCTTTAAAATATACAGAGATTGGAAACAAAATTATTTGAGGGGTAACTTACGTCCGTTACACGGTTACATCATTCAATACAAATGGATGTAACTTCGGGAATGGAAAAAGAAAGATGGCCGGAGTAAGATTCGAAATGACTCTAAAATTGCATATATTCTGTTGTTTCATGCACATGGACCGCGGAGCAGTAGTTCAAGTGGAGGGGAAGGGAGGAGGAGGGGTAGGCACGTTTGAAACGACTGATCTGAAAGACGGAAATGCAAAGTCAGGGACTTTGTTGGTAAATTATTAAACTCTTCTGTTCCTTTTTAAGTTACCACCATCCTTCCTCCATTAATATGAAAAAGAAGAAAACAGTTTTGACGTGATATTGCTACGTGTTTTTTGTTATGAAACCTGGAAAAACAAATATATGTAATCATGTTGTCTTTGTCAATTAAAAGTTTTAAACAACGTTGTATTGCAGTGGCGTAGGAACCGGGGCCAAGGCCCCTTCACCCCCCCCCCCCCTTAATCCCTTCACCCATCCCCACCCCTCAATGATTTTTATTAAGGACCAAGTACCATTTTGGTATTTTGAAATGCGATTTTGATTTTGAAGAATCATATTCCATGGCATCAATTTTCGGGAAATTTCTTTATTTTCGGGAAATTCCTTATTTTCGGTAAACTATTCTTCATTTTCAATAGTTTTTTTTTTTTTTGACTTGCGGGAAATTTCCTTCATTTCGTGAAATAAGCTTCAATGTTCGTGAAATTTCCTATATTTTTCAATTTTGGTAAAATTCCTTGATTTTCGGAAAATGTTCTTCATTTTCAGGAATTATTCTTTAATTTTGTGGGAATGTCATTTATTTTCGTGAAATTTTCTTCACTTTTCGTGAAATTTCCTTAAATCAAGGAACTACTTCACATGAAATTTCCTTCATTTTCGAGAATATTGCCAAATTTTACCCAAATTTCCGATACGAAGTCCCCCTCCCCTCTTACAAATAGTATTTTGAATCGTGGTAAGAGCCTCATATACTTTTGCACGTTTAAAGTTTGCAGGTCATCCTTCTTATGATTTGCGAAAAAGTGGGGGAGGGGACACGTGCCCCAGCACCCCGCTCCGCGGCCCATGTTCCATGGTGAGAAGTATAAGGAACGTACAGGACAGTTTATCTACCAGCGGAAAAGGTTACTTAGGTATAACATATAGAGGGGATAAAATCACTTTCCTGGATATAATCAAATTCTTGCTGGAATTCCGCTAATATAAACAGTAAAAATCTCACATGCCGGAAATGCAAGAAAACCCGAATTGCAGGAAATGACTTCAAACTGTTCTAAACCATTCTCTTATGTCAATCCTTTGTTTGTTTAATTGCCATGAAAAGGAGCAGCAAGTGTTAGAGATTTCACAAAACCCTGACAAAAACTGCAATTAACTTCTACCAGAAATAAAATAAATTCTGAGAAATGAAGAAATGAACTATAATCGAAGGTGATAGTCCGTCCTCCCTCCCCAGCTGCCCGTAATTTATCATTTAGGTCCATTTAAGCCAGATTTGTCTGTTATTAAATTTAGATAAGAATAGCAAGCAACGGTGCATAACAAAAGTTAACACTCGCAGTATTCATTTCACCAGTTTAGCTCAGATAAATCTGTTTTCTGTCAGTTTGTCGTGCCCTTAGCAGCTAAGGAAGCGACAGGTCTAGTATTGTAAACTCCATGCTCAAAATTCGCCATCTTTTAATTGAGAACTATATTTTAGATTTTATCAAATGAAGAGAATATTGACTTCAAATTAATTGCTATTTATTGAAGGTTGTATTTAAATGATTACTTTGCTACAATCAATTTGATTCTCTTTCTTTAAGGATCGTGTCTAGCTTTCGTTTTAGAGGGGGCTTTAAAATGAAAACACTGAATCCGTTTTCACATTAGGTATGGCAGAGGCGTAGGAGTTAGGGCCCCCGGAAAGGGTTCTATTTCCCGCTTGCATACATGCTTTATTTTGATAAAAGTGTGAAATTATTAACAACAGCTTTTATTTTCAAAATGGATTTATATTGTCAAACTGGACTGAATTAGAACCTTTACATTACCATTATTCTCCTTTTTTGGTACTTAAAAAAACTCTGGTACCAGAATAGCTAACAACTTTTTGGTTTGTTGTTCTGGTTCTGGTACACATAGTGTATTAAGTACCAAAAAAGGAGTATGGTGGCAATATGAAGGCTTTATTTCAGGCCATTTTGACAATAGAAATCCATTTTAAAAATAGAAGCTGTTTAACATAAAAATGAAGGAAAATGAGTAAAATTGCTGAAATTTTTTGTTCGATTTTCGCAAAACTTCCTGAGAATTTCTCGAATTGACAGCTTGCTTCACTGGAAAGTAAAGAATTTTACTGGGAATTAAAGAAAATTTCCCGGAAATTGATGAAGATTTCACCAAAGAACTTAATGCTGTTTGATTTCACAAAAATGAAAGAAATTTCCCCAAAATGTAGATTTCCCGAAAATTGAGGAAGATTATTATCAAATTTATGAAAATTTCGCAGAAGTTGCATAATGATGAAGATTTTTTTTTTTGAGAGGAGGAGGGGGGGGGGGATATGATTTTTTAGGCGCGAAACCCTGCCCCCTTAAGACACGCCACTGCTTTCTTTATTACTATCCATACAAAAAAATTAAATGCCACGATAGGCATTTTTCAAAGGGTGTTCTTGTAGCTCAGATAAATCATTTAGCTCAGATAAATCTGCGGTAATTTAAGTAGTAGTACGCCCTCCATTTTGGTTGCGAACTTTGTGAATCGAAATATTGTCTACATAGAAAGAGTATGACAGAAATGCTGACGCCCTCTAATTTATATTGCTTATAGTTATGAAATCAGTATAGGTCGAATGACGTCACGATCTCTGGTATGACCAAGACGTTGCTCTTCATTTCAGATTTTAGAGTTTTGATATTTTTCAAGCTCGGTGCGTCTAGAACAATTTGTCGCTTAGCATCAGAGGTGGATTCTGAACAAATAAGGAGCAGGGGAGGAAATACATAGTCCATGCTTTGCCTTACTTTTGAATTTTGACAAAGTAACAATAAATGACCAAATTGATGGTCAAAATACATGTAAATATCCATCACCCTATATTCTTCTTTGTTCGGTGCATGTCAGATGATACGTTGACATCCAGCGAGATCCATCTTTGGGAAGTATAGATATTTTGTGGAAACCGAATTTTGCATGGTCACGTTTTCAAAGGCATTTCTTTTGGTTAAAGTTACTGGTGGGGAAAAAGATAGGATTGTATCCAGATCCTTTACACAGTCCCTCCCTCACCCCTTATTATTGGATAAGGAAGAATTTTGGACCGTATTTCACATCATTAGTTGAATTACATTGCCAAATACAAATATTCGATCACCTCAATCACAACTTCAGTTTATGCGTGGAGCTATTAATAGTTCCATGGTTTATGCGAACAAATGTACTAAAGAAAATAAATGTTCAATAGCACAGGGTGGTGGGTGACATGATTTTCCCGTGGTCAATTTTCACTTAAAAACAGGTAAACAACTCCATCCATAATCAAAGGAAACCATACCGAATCTGTTCAATCTTCTTTGCTTACTGAGTTTAATTAACTGTAAACTTTTTACGTCTCGATTTCTGATTACAATTTTCCAGGAAGTTGCACACACTTTCTCGTCCGATTTAAACAAAGATATTTTTCTTTGGCTGGTAAGTATGTTCACGGCATGGGGCCTGAGTCTCACAATAATGATTGTTGAAATTGAAATTTGTCTTATCATACACCTTGAGTTAGGGTTACCTGCATGTGTTGGATCAGTGGCGTAGCGGAGCCTGATAATCTGTGGGTTCACTTAAAAAGAACGGGGAGGGGGGAGGCGGAAGGGGAGGGGGAGGCGGAAAGGGGAGGCGGAAGGGGAGGGAAGGCGGAAGGGGAGGGAAAGGCGGAAGGGAGGGGAAGGCGTAAGGAGGGGGAGGCGGAAGGAGAGGGGCAGGGGGTAGTAAATTTCCCCAGAGAGTATTCCACCTTTCCGGTTGCATGCTTTCTGCTCAGTTGTGAGTTCAAATTGGGAAGTTATCAAAATAAATTGAAACAATTTTGTCAATTTATCAGAAATTTTTGTCAAATTTGCCAACATTTCCTAAAAATTGAAACAAAATTGCTCGAAAATTTGCCAAAATTTCTTGAAAATCGACAAATCTGCCCGAAAACGAAAGAAATATTCTGACAATGTTTAAAATATCGAAGAAATTGCTCTAGAGTAAAAGAAATTTCCAAAAATAAGTACAACTTCCCAAAAATTAAAGGAAATTTCCAAGCTGTTCTGAAAAATCGAAGAAATTTCCGAAAAGAGTAGAACAAATTCTGAAATCAAAGGATATTTCCCGAAAATTTGAGATTTCCTGAAATTGTGAGATTTCCCATGATTAGCAGCAACTTGAATATTGATAAAAACTTAATGTACCAGTACAATTTTCCACTTGTATTTGGAAAACTGGGAAAAATGTTGGGGTAACCGGGTGGGCGGGAAGGGGATTTTTTTTTTCCAGATGGCGTCACGTAATATTTTGTAGGCCTATTGTCTTACACGAACGCGCCCTCAAAGGAACAAATCTATGGCTTAAAGAAGAAATCTCTAGAAAATTGGTCCGTCACTACCGTC
This sequence comes from Chiridota heheva, assembly GCA_020152595.1. NCBI lineage: Eukaryota > Metazoa > Echinodermata > Holothuroidea > Apodida > Chiridotidae > Chiridota > Chiridota heheva. Next base: position 8,062 of record JAIGNY010002129.1, read on the forward strand.
ACCAATAAATCCGAGTGCACGTAGCTTCCGGGCGGTAATTGCTTGGCTGTGATTGTGTAATTATTTCGACCAATCAGAAACCTTGGATTTTGTGTTGTATTTTTTTCTCCACGTTAACACGACAGCTCACATTTAACTTGAAGCAAAGAGCTTGTGTGGAAGCTCTTTGCTTGAAGCTTAACACTCGTGACTTTTTATGAAGAATCAACAAAATAATTGTGTTGGAAAAAGTTCCTGGTAAAAGTCGACGTACTTTTTACATTCATATTCACGTCTGTGGTGCGCCATATATGCCACATGTACTGCGCCGACTTAAAGTTTGTTTATCGACATCAATTTCGGCAAGTCAGTTCTAAAAATATGAATGTTTATAAAACATTTTAACTGCATCAAACCTGTGAATTTGTGTGCGTTGTGACACCATGGAGCCGTGCGCACCAACAAAATATACACCTGTTGTTTTGAACTTCTGCAGGCAGTAAAACGGGATTGTTCGTAGAAAAATATTTACAGTATTGGTCAATCCCATATTATAAAATAGACGCCTTGCGAATGTTTCAATAACAGGGTGTTACTGGTGTGATAGTAAATTTTGCCCTCCGTAATTCCCCCCCCCCCCGGTCCTTATTTCCCAGGAATGTCTAGTGAATTTGGTCCTCTCCGGATTGATTTTACTAGGTAATTTACTGGTGTGTATGTACGGTTCCTTTAATTAATTTTGTGTACTGAAGTGAAGGGCTAAAAAGTGATAAGAAGTGATAAGCTAATACACTAAAAAAAAAAAGAAAAAAAAGGCGTGCTTTACGCAAAACGGTAGTGAGATTTAGCGTGAAGGGAGAAGAAGGGCATTTTCTTGCAAAAGAGGGACAAGTTGTTGTCTTCCAATTTCCTAGGAAAGAAGGGCTGGGGCCCAAATTTCCTAGTGGACCGTTTTTACTATGAGGGGGACCCAATTTACTGGATGGCTACGGCTTAATTGTTTGGGGGGCCCAAATTTCCTAGGAAATAAAGGCCTGGGGGCAAAAGTTACTGGGGGAGGGGTGGGGGCAAAATTTACTTTTACACCGGCCCTGCTCACCACTTTCACACACGCAGGTTTGTTAATGGGACAAAACGCTTGGTTATCCCTATATGGTCATACCTTTGCACGACCTCCCGTCGCCCTCCAATCGAACCACATTTATTCCTCATATTGCCATCAATATCATCATATTTCTAAAACGCCACTCTTTAATCGAAAATATTTATTTTGACAGAATTCACTGATTAGAGTAATTATCATCCTATTATTAGAAGCCACTTTGCACGGCTCGAACAAGCCTTCAACAATTCCAAATGAAAAGACGTGGACAACCGTAAAGTAATTAGTTGTGAAAAGATAATATACTTAAGTCAGGAATTGAACAAACATATTAAAGCCAAATAAAACCTCAAATGGGCAGTATACCTTCCTTTGCAGTTCAATGAAGCAAAAGTAAAAATGTGAGACGGCTGTTGTTGTAATGCTTTTCAAACTAGAAATTTGGTTGTCTGTCGGCCGCTTTTGATGGTATTTGCTGTAGGGCAAGTCATGGTATCATTTTCACCCTTTCACGGTTTTGAAATTCGATTTTTTGTTAACATCAAGTGTACAGCCTTCTTATCTAAGTTATCTTTCATTTTGCCCTATTTTTGCATTTTTTGGAACAAAAGGTATAATCATGGAGCTATCTCAGTTAATAGCTCCATGGTATAATTGAAGATACAAGGAAACGCGACCTTTTGAAAAATATAAGCCAAGTTTAAAAAAAATAATATTTCTACGATTAAACGTGTGTTTCAGAAAACAGGATTACAAGGAAAAATACATTGGAGGCCTTAATGACGTATCCTGAGTAATATAATCATCTGATTTCAATTTTTTGTGTCGATTTCTTTCTTTGCACACCCCCTCCCCTTC
>JAIGNY010002129.1:15000-18322 GCA_020152595.1 Chiridota heheva
TGAGTACGAGTACGAGTACATGGCCATGAGTACGAGTACAGATCATGAGTCCAAGCAATTCATATGTGTAATCTTTAACGTTACATGATATAGTTAAGTTTAGCAAAGTGCTGAATAAGCGATAATAATAAAAAGAGGAACAATACAATGAAATGGTGCAAATGATGATGATGATAATGATAATGAAAATAATCATAATAATGATAATAATGATAATGATGATGATGATGATGATGATGATGATGATGATGATGATGATGATGATGATGATGATGATGATGATGATGATGATGATGATGATGATGATGATGATGATGATGATGATGATGATGATGATGATGATAGTAATAATCATAATAATAATGATAATAATGATGATGATGATGATGATGATGATGATGATGATGATGATGATGATGATGATGATGATGATGATGATGATGATGATGATGATGATAAAATTTAAGAAAATTTCGCGAAAATTGAATGAAATTTCATGAAAATGAAGCAATCTTCCCGAAATTGAAGAAAATTTCACAAACATTTTTAGAAATTGACGGAATTTCCCCGAGAATTAGAGCAATTTTCACAAAAACGAAGGAAAATTGAAGAAATTGGAAAGAAATTTTCATCAAATGAAGGAAATTTCGCGAGAATTACAACAAATTCCACGAAAATGACGGAATTTAAAAATGAACAAAAATTTTCAAGAACAACAACAAATTTCACGAAAATGACGTAATTTTCTCAAGAATTAAAGCACATTCCAAGAAAATGAAGAAAAATTGAAGAAATTTGAAGAAAATTTCCAAAAAATTGAAGAAATTTCCCGACAATTTACGCAAATTTCATGTAAATGAATGAAAATTGAAGAAGTTTGAAGGAAATTTTCAAAAAAATTCCCGACAATTAATGCAAATTTCACGTGAAGGAAGAAAATTGAAGAAATTTATAGAAAATTTCTCTCCCAAATTGATTGAAATTTCCTGAAAATAAAGGAAATTTTCAGAAAATTGAAGGAGATTTTCCCGAGTCTCTGTTTCTCAATGTTGACTATAGAGTTGACGATTTTAATTCATTATTTATAATTTTAGTATATTTAAAAACTCACCACTGGGGCAATCAAAAGGAATGGGGGAAATTTGCCCCCAGTTAGTATATTAACAAAAGCTATGTGGTAGTACGGTAGTGGCAGTGGTAATGGTGATAGTAGTGATGATGATGATGATGATGATGATGACGATGGCAAGTTCTCTAATCCGCTAATACAGCGTCACAATGATGATAAAAACGAAACAGGTAAGCATTTTCGGATCAACTTTTACTGTTCCCAGGGTAAAGGAAAAGATAGAAATTACCTAAATATGTCGAAAGCAGTCGTAGAATTATTTAAAATGAAAATTTACTAATAAACTCGTATTCGAGTACAACTTAAAAAACCATGAATACGAGTACGAGTCCGAAGGCTATGAGTAACAGTACGAGTCCAACAGTCATGAGTACGAGGACGGGTATGAGTACACAAACATGTACTCGAGTACGAGTACGAGTACGGACTCGAGTACTACAAGTCTGTGACATGCATGCTGCTGGGAGACAGTTTAATATCTTTATGCATTTTTTTAAAACTCTTTCCTAACTCCTAACCACTGGAATGAGGGAAAAGTTTATTCCTGCTAGAAATTTATTGAGAGTAATGGCAAAGACTAAAACTTTTAATCAGAACTTGCTGCTCTACTTATGACAGACATTGAAAACAAGCGATTTACGAAAGAAAATACCAAGGTTGTTGCCATGTCACAAAATTTGCATAAAAATGCAAAATGGTGCCTGAGAGTTCAAATGGCCAATGTTTGACCTATTTTAATGAAATATTTCGCAACTATGATAGTTTTTGATATATTTTAAAGCAGTTTTGCTACAATGTTACCGCTCTATACGCGCTTTCTGTTTTGCTGACAAGTTTCATAACTATGCTAGACAATTAGAGGAAAAATCTGGGTAATTTATAACGAAACATTTTTTTTTTATAAGGCAACCCATAAAAACAAATGTCAGTGCTAAGAAGAAGCTTCATCACATGAATTTTTCGAAGTGAGCTCGGCATTAAGAACTTGAAACCCTAAAATGAATTTGATTAATCATTTTGTTTACATCATCTTACCTAGACTCACTTTATTTAAAAACGTTTAAAGGATTATTTCAGGGGTCAAGCAGAAGAAGACTTAAAAAGAAACAAACTAGTGAAAGCATTAACAAATCTAGTTTAAAGTTTGGTATCTTTTGTGTAGAAACGTCTAAAATCAGACTAAATGTGATGTCATAGTAGCCTCTGCTTCCTCAAAGTCTTAATGTATTCTATCATATTTTGTCCTGCGATTTTGTCGCTTGAAAACCCATTGCATATGTCAAAAAAGTAGTAAAACTGAATCTAGGAAGAGTAAACCACCTGAAGAAAGCTCAAGAAACAATAATTTAGATAGTGAATAAGTTAAATGAATTTTCTTTAAAAAGCATTAGCAATTGTTAAGAATGTGAGGATGAAAACGCCAACTTTTCATAGTAGACGTAACACTAGTCATTTCTATACACAGAGTGACAGCCTAAACTTGAATATCTCCTTAAAGGAATAAGATTTTTGAACGCTTTTTTCACCATTTTGTTTCATTTGAAATCTTTTTTCATATAAGATGCTAGACCTCTAAACTAGCCCTATAATCTATTTGAGCATTTTTGCTTCGAACATTTGATTCTTTGTATAATATTAGCTGATTAGATCCACGAGGCTCTGACTTCTAACACAGCGTCTATGACGTTAAGTATACATCGACAGATATAAGAATATATATGCCAGTAAAAACAAAAAAACGAATCATTCCCATAAGGATACACTATTTTCTTCGAGAAGTGGGGGCACAAAAATTATGATGCAGAACGTGGCAATGGTGAAATGAGAGTTATTTTCTGTACACGTACCCAAAAATAACCTCTTTTATATGCTAGAATTTTATGTACTCAAAAACAAAAAGGAATCAGTGTTTGATTAATGTAAGCCATTTTTAATTGCAGGAACCTGGTGGGACGTTTTCCCCATTTCCCCGCCTCTTTCGTGTCGCCACTGCTTATACGATAAAACAAACTGTCTGTTGCAATTCGAAACTTATACGTTTCCTTTAGGCTCGCAAGTCAAGTCACAATTCATTTGTTGGCAAGTCAAATCAAGTCACAAGTAAAAAAAAATGTGACTCGAGTCCGATTCGAGTCTAACCAAGTCAGCAACTTGAGTCAGCAACTCTGTTTGTGAGGGTGCCCAAAGTGGAAA